>SOPF01028650.1:0-15000 GCA_012979155.1 Hypericum perforatum
TTTTATGATCATATCAAGGGTTGAATCTACTACAATTTGTCAACTATTTGACTAAAGATAAGGTGTTGATGAAAACGAAGTTGATCAATAAAAAGTGTGGCATTGCGCAGCATCCAAATTGGAGTCGTTATTAAATTTATTTAATTCTTATCAACCAGACTTGCGTCAATTGCAATATCAAAGTAAAGAAACAGGCTGCAACATGGTCTTGGCGCAATCGGTTTGCTTAAAGGACACGGTCCTCCCTTTAAGGTCATAAGCCACCAAGTAATTCATCAGAGCCAAGCTACCAAATATTGAAGGAGGTTTGGCGCCGACGAAAGCAAAGCAAACCACATCCTCAGAGACTGCAAGGAAGGTACTGGAAGTAACCAACTTAACGTCAGCCCCGCCGCTGAAGTGTGCAACTACGACCGGAGCTTTCTTGAAGGAATCCATGGTGTAGCAAAGGCTGAACTGATGATGAGGGTCTTCGGCACGTTTTGCAGTAACGAGCTTACCAACCACAGCCGACAAGTCGCTCAAGACGTCTTCAGGAATTAATGTTACGGTTGTCCCGGAATCAATTACGATGTTAGGATTGCAATTATTATCATCGTTTTGAATTTTAGACGAGGAGCCACTCATCTTGATGATTGCGTTGCCTACACTGAAGCTTTCAAGTGACAAATAGTAGAAAGTGTCGTACTGGATGAACAATGGAGTGGACTGGACTCCAGGACCTTGAGGGAACGAATTGGGACCAAAGTACAGAGTGCTAGAGCTTGTTGTGTCCGAGGAAGGCGGAACCAAGCAATGGGAGAACTTCCAGTTGATTGAGTCACCCATTTGCGAAACAAGCGAAAGCGGACCACCCCCTAGGCCGACTAGTCCCGAGGTCTTCACAGGGTAGCTTCCTCCATTGTCATGACCGCACCCAAATGTGATTTCCGGGAAGGGAACAGGATGGCCACAGGTAGAGTTCAAGGTTATTGTTTCACTAGCCAAGTTCCCTATTGTACTGTCGTTGTTACCGTAGACGTAGTAGTAATTGCATGTTTTGTTCGTACAGGTTTGGAAAGGTAGGTCTTTGCAAGCTGGTGCAGTACAAGGAAGATTCCTGTAAGTCTGAGAGAACCTAGGATCGAACAAAGGTCGGTCTTGCTTGAAGCAATGGACACAAGGCAAGCACTGTGTCCATATGAGGTCGCTGCCCGTGTCGGCTATGCCTATGATCTCGAATTGTGGAGTCCCTATCGAGATGTTCATCAAGTACACTCCATCAAAGCCAAATGCCTTGGACTCGGCTCTCTCGAATCTGCTGGCTCGTCTTCGGGATCTCTGCAAGGCATTGCGGATTCTTTGATAGGGAGTTTCATTGGGGTTGTAGAAGGGAGATTTTGGTGAGTCTCTATGGATCAATTCAATGCCGAAGCCGCCATTTGAGGCTTGTATGAAAGGAGACAAGGTTAGTAGGAAAAGTAAAGAGAAGAAGATCATGATGAATTTAGTGTTTGGATAGTCTCTATGGATGAACTGTTTTTGTTTTTTAAAGGGTGAATAATCCTCGTTTTAAGTAAGTTATTAATTATAGGTACTTCTAAAAAAAGTAGGATTATCAATTCTACCAAAAATAAAATGGAAGGTAATTGATGATTTGGCTTAGAAAAGTCAGGAGGGTTCATAACGTCCCATCAAAGGAGAATGTATTTGGGAAAAACAATTGGCTGTCAGTCTCTGAGTATATATGATATGTTATAAATAATAATTGTAATTTTGTCATTTTGACTACGATAATTGATGAATTTCTCTTATTTTTAAGATTTCTAATGAATTAATTGAAATCGAGTTGGAATTACCATAAATTTGTTAGATAACTTAATATTCAATACGATAGAATTTTTTCTTATAATCGATCTAGCGATATAATACAAATATACAATTACATCAAGATAAACTTATTTTCTTCAAATAATGATTAGAATTCCATCATTTATTAATATTGATTATCAATCGGTCGATATAGTACGAGTACATCGAGATAGACTCACCCTGTTCAAATAATTCAAAAACCTTCGAAACAAGGTGTAAAAGGTCTATCAAACAGTACATAGTCAAAATCAAGTATCAAGGCATACATGGAGAAACGGAGAAGATACTGACTACACGGTTGCCCTGCTTGTGAGTTTGTTGAAAGCGGATCTTCCACTCTTGATTACGTAGCTCTCTAGCTTGGTGGATCAGGGTCGTCAAGGAGTGGTCTCGAGCGACATCACGTCCGGCGCAAGGTAGCGCCAACGTGATGTCGAACTCGACCTGCACTCCACAAAAAAAGCTCTATTCCATGCTAGCTCGAGACCCAAGATAAGCGTCCAGAGCTCAACAGCTAGATACGTGCAATTCCTAACACCCTTCACAAAGCCACACAGCCAGAGACTTCCCACGGTTGTCGTGCTCATGCCGCTAAGATCTCCGGTCGAAGTGGTAGTGAAGTAATCCGATCTGTCCACACTTGTGATGTTAACTTGGGGCCACTCTTAAGGATCCATCTCCGCGGGGAGTTAAATCTGTCTCTAGTTCGATAGGAGTAAAATAATTGGTTTTTGAAACGTAATATTTTTGGGGTAATATATGCTCTTTCGAAATGAAGCTGATGCGGGACGCAAAATAAATTCACACACATAAGATCAAGGAATAGATTCACACACATAGGATGTCGAGAACGGATTAATACACAGAAGATCAAAAGACGAAAAGACTCAATATTTCAGCATCGGACGCTTGGGTTCGATCTAATTCCGAAGCTAATTTAGATCAGTTAACCTTTATCTCGTTGTAGTCGGAATGGAATGACTTTGTTTTGTTAATAATAATATTATTCACATATTACAATGTACGGATGTAAAATTTCTCAGTTAAAAAGTACGACTTGAGCAATATTGAAAGGAGCAAGATTCTGTAGCAAATTATCAATACCATTCTTTCCCTACGTTCGATCACATTGATAAAATTTTCCTTATCATATTCCACGGGCGTGTAATTAGCTATTCTTTTAAAACATTTGGTGAATATTATTCTTATAATGAATGTTATGAACTGTCGTTAATTGCCTTTTACTGAATTTGGTCAATTATCCTACTACTTTAGGTGGGGGATTAATGACTTTAGCATTTTATTTTTAGTAAAAGTCAATTACATAAACTAAATGACGATGATCATTTCCTTTAACAGCCATACTCTTCATTATAAAGCAACAATTCCAATATCATCAATTTACTAAGCGCATAAACTTTGATCATGGCACCAACTTCATATTTCCTTACCCTACTAGCCATCTTCTCCCTCCTCCTCTTCCTTTCTCCTTCCATACAAGCCTCAAATGACGGCTTCAGCGTCGAATTGATCCACAGAGACTCTCCAAAGTCTCCCTTCTACGACCCAAATGAAACTCTCTACCAAAGAATCCACAACGCCTTGCGAAGGTCCCGATCCCGAATCCAACAATTCCAGGAACCAAAGTCTGTGGTATGGTCCAACAATGGAGAATACCTAATGAACATCTCGATCGGTACTCCACCTTTCGAGATCATAGAGGTAGCTGACACGGGCAGCGAACTTATATGGACACAATGCAAGCCTTGCAACAATTGTTTCAAGCAAGAACGTCCTATGTTTGATCCAAAGTCTTCAAAGACATACAGGGACTTATCTTGTTCTTCACAGGTTTGCCGAAACCAAACACAACCAATCTGTAGGGATAATAAGTGCGAATACGAGTACAGCTATGATGACGGATCCAACTCGACAGGTCTCGTAGCCACCGAAACAATCACCTTGAGCTCTACAAGTGGCCTTCCTGTTTCCTTGCCCGGATCGGTCTTCGGATGCGGTCATAACAGTGGTGGACTCTTCAGCAATAAGAGCTCGGGGGTTATCGGCCTTGATGGTGGCCCTTTTTCGCTTATCTCCCAACTCGACCACTTGATTCATGGAAAATTCTCCTATTGCTTGGTTCCGTCTTTCTCGGAGAAGGTAAACTCAAGCACCATGTTCTTTGGTCCCCATTCTTTCCCCAAAGGCCTCGGAGTCCAGTCCACGCCATTATTTTTCTATCAGCCCTACACTTTTTACTTCCTGTCACTTGAAAGCTTCAGTGTAGGCAACACGACCATTAAAATGACCGGCTTCTTGGCTCCACCTCCGGAAGATGGTGCTCATCCTAACCCTAACATCGTAATTGATTCCGGGACAACCTTGACATACATTCCTGAAGACGTCTTCAGGAACTTGTCGGCCGCTGTCGATAAGCTCATTGATGCAATACGTGCAAAAGATCCTACTAGGGTGCTTAGCCTTTGCTACGCCTACAATTCCTTCAAGTTCGAGGAGGCTCCGACAATCATTGCACACTTTAGCGGTGGCGCTGACTTTAAGTTGGTCCCTCTCAATACCTTCATTAGGGTCTCTGATGATGTGGTTTGCTTCGCCATCACTAGCAGCAAATCTCTCCTAGGGAGTCCTTCAATATTTGGGAACATTGCTCAGATGAATCACTTGGTGGCTTATGACCTTAAAGGGATGACCGTGTCCTTCAAGCAAACTGACTGCACCAAGATGTATAGCCTGTTTAATTGAAATCTGTCTCTTGTTCGACATGAATAAAATAAATAAAATCTCGTCTTCGATTTGGTTTTGTAGTTGACATCTGTTACCACGTCAGGAATTTCTGCAACCGAAACAGTTACAGTCTCATCTATCATAATCTCTGATGTGTTATAAAAATTTCAAGAATAGAGTAGAAAATAGCTTCCAACCCAAATCGGTATTTAGGTTTGAAGCTACTTCGGTAAAGAGGTAATTAGTCTATATCGCACGAACGGTTGTGTTCCGAAATAAGTAAAAGTAATCGCCAATGTTTACAATATCCTCCTTCAAACAATAACATAACAAAACGAGTAACTTATAAGACATTATTAGTTGCACGTTTGGCTATATTTGCATCAGTAAAATCTAGCTTATTCTTTGATCTAAGGATCAGAAACATTAATCTACTTGATCCAAGCAAGATATTTAATTCATATTCAACATAGGCCTTACCAAGACAAGTGCCGTATTCTTACTAAGTATGCAGATGATATGAACTATAAGAACAGATTTGTGATCACACTGACTTGCAAGTTTGTTGTCTGAAATCAAAAGAAAGATTTGTACTTTGTCCAATGAAATAATAGCGAATTACACCCGTAGATTCCCAAATTAACATTTGTAAATTTAGAACTGGTTAGATTTTTGTAACTCAAAAATTTAATCGTACAAAAACAAAAAACATGGAAATCAATAACTACTAAATGTACGGTCAAATTTTATCATCCTCCATATTATGGTATCAAAAAGATTTATGATAATTTTGACTGGTCTTAATAAAATCAAAACAAACTTACTCGACAGTATAAAATTTATGAGCAACCTAATAAACGCCGAGGTGGATCAGGGACACTGTCCCGCCATATTCTCTTCTTTGGTGAGTATATTTGAAGGCTTGGCCTTATCGATGTCGAATTATTAGCTCGAAGTTCACCTAGATACACGGGCATGATCTTGCCACCCAAGTATCTGAGAGGCCAGATTGAATCGTACGCAACAATGATTGGAGAATGCACTGGTGCCTCTGCTGATCAGATTGAAGTTCGGAGGAGGATTCTTGTTGCCCATTTGTACCCCATCAATGGTTTTGCTTACTGCCTCAGCTGATCAGACAGGCATCTTGTGTGTCCCTGTCATCTGGATGATTTGCGCGATTGTTTATTCTACATGGGGAGCCTATAAGTCCCCTTTGGAGAATGGCTATCGAGTTGTCTTCTTTCATCGTTGTTAGGACGAGGTTGGAGCCTCAGTGTGCACTCAGATACTCAAGTTCTTTACCTTTGGCCGTCAATTTTTATAGACCATATTGTTTTGAAAATTATAAATTTTTATACTATAATTATAATTCTGCCAAGAATTGAGTTCTAGTCTTCCGTTAAATTGTAAACAACTTAGTACCATTATATTAAATACCCTTTCACAATTCAGATGCGTGATTTTGTGAAATCACAACTGTATGATGTTACTTGTTTACTGTTGGGTAATCAAGGCCATTACTGATTCCGCACACAATTGTATGATGTTAGTTATGAAATAACAGATTTCAATTGCAAAATGAAAAAAAAAAAGATCAAAAGAACTCCGCACACATACTTAAACAATGAAACAGGCTACACCTGTGGGGATAAACAGAGAAGTAATTATTCAATGAACTTCTCAATATGTCTTATTCATTTCATTCAAATGATTACATATTTATTCTTGGAGGTGAGCAAACTAAGAGACTCCAAGTTACACATCCAATGTATCAATCTTTTAAATTCTCTAGGCATAATAAAATGTAGTCACTTGGACTCCTAGATACATTCATGTACTTAGAATATTCATGAACAAGTTTAATTATCTAACATACTCCCCCTTAAACTTGCATCTTCCAACGCACGAACACCGAGCTTTCTTCGAAGTTCAACAAACAAATCATTCTTGAGGGGTTTAGTGAAAATATCAGCTACTTGTTCTCTTGATGCGACATGAATGAGTTGTACATCCTTGTTCTTCACATGTTCTCGAATGAAGTGAAAACGGACATCTATGTGCTTTGATCTTTCATGATGAACTGGATTTTTCGCAAGTGCAATAGCTGACTTATTGTCCATATAAATCTTCATAGGCTCCTTTTGATCAATGTGAAGCACTTCAAGTAATCTTTTAAGCCAAATCGCATGACAAATGCATGAAGCCGCTGCAATATACTCCGCCTCGCAAGTTGATAAAGCCACGACAGATTGTTTCTTTGAAGACCATGTAAAAACACTTCCTCCAAGATAGAACACAAAACCAGTAGTACTTTTTCTATCATAGCTACCGCCCCAATCACTGTCACTAAAGCCAACAACTTCATAATTCGACGAGGAGGAATAAAATAGGCCATAATCAGTTGTACCTTTCAAGTAACGCAAGATCCGTTTAGCAGCTTGTAAGTGTGATTCTTTAGGTTCCTCCGAAAATCGGCTAACCAAACCAACTCCATACATGATATCCGATCTTGTGCAAGTCAAGTACCGTAGACTACCAACAATACTTTTATAAAAAGTCGAATCAACAAGATCACCATCTCCTTCCTTGGTTAACTTGACACTCTGGTCAACTGGTGTAGCTTCAGGATTGCAATCGGCCATTGAAAACTTTGCAAGAATATCCCGAGCATACTTTGTTTGAGAAACAAAGACACCATCTTCTCTTTGATCAACTTCAATGCCCAGAAAATATCTCATAAGACCTAGATCGGTCATTTCGAATTCTTGGACCATTGAATCCTTGAATTCCTTCAACATAGCATCATTATTTCCTGTGAACATCAGATCATCAACATAAAGACACACAAATAGAACTCCACCACTGGAATCAACCTTCACGTAAAGAGCATGCTCATAGGGACACTTTGTAAAACTATGCTTGAGAAAGTAAGCATCAATACGTGAGTTCCATGCTCTCGGCGCTTGTTTAAGGCCATAAAGTGCTTTGCTCAACTTATAGACCTTCTCCTCCTGTCCGGGAATAACAAA
This sequence comes from Hypericum perforatum, assembly GCA_012979155.1. Classification (NCBI taxonomy): domain Eukaryota; kingdom Viridiplantae; phylum Streptophyta; class Magnoliopsida; order Malpighiales; family Hypericaceae; genus Hypericum; species Hypericum perforatum. The sequence goes on from SOPF01028650.1 coordinate 7,629, forward strand.
TCCCTCGGGTTGCTCAACATAAATCTCCTCCTCTAGATAACCATTAAGAAAGGCGGACTTAACATCTATATGAAATAGCTTCCATTTCTTTTGGGCAGCCAAGGCAATTAGTAATCGCACAGTCTCAAGGCGAGCAACTGGTGCAAATACCTCATCAAAATCAACACCATGTTGCTGGTTGTAGCCCTTTGCAACGAGTCGGGCTTTATACTTCTCGACTTCCCCTTTTGCATTCTTCTTTGTCTTATAAATCCATTTGACACCTATAGCACGATGTCCTTCGGGTAGCGAAACAAGCTGCCATGTATGATTCTTTTCTATGGCTTGAATTTCTTCTTTCATTGCATTTTGCCACACTTCTTCTTCATTAACATCTCTAAAGTGCAATGGATCATATCCTGCAAAGAGGCAAAATAAAGTGAACTCATCCATGTCAAGTCTTTGAGTGGCCGAATAAAGATCATCAACACGTCGTGTTTGAGTGGCTGTTCGAGTGACTGAACTTGAAGAGGAACCACTCACTGCCATTGAGTTTCCAGAGGCAATAGGTGAAACTTCATCTTCTTGATGATCTTCTTCAACATGGGCTTCCGAAATAATCTCATCATTAATGACAAAATTTTCTTCTCGAGTGCTAGAATTCCAATTCCAGATTTCTTTTTCATCAAATTCAACATCTCTAGACATCACCACTTTCCTTGTAACAGGATTAAATAGCTTATAACCACTGGAATTCTCACCATATCCAAGCAACACACATTTTTGGCCTTTATCGTCAAGCTTTGTCCTTTTTCCTTCTTGAATTTTGGCATATGAAACTGAGCCAAAAATTCTCAAATGATCAACTCTTGGTTTTCGTTTGCTCCAAGCTTCTTCCGGGGTAATATCATCAAGCCGCTTGGTAGGAAATCGGTTTAATAAATAAACCGCAGTAGCCACAGCATCTCCCCAAAATTCCTTTGGAACATTCTTTTCCTTGATCATACACCGAACCAAATTAAGAATGGTACGGTTCTTTCTCTCCGAGACACCATTTTGCTGAGGTGTATATGGCATAGTAAGTTGATGAACAACCCCGTTGGCCCTGCAAAAAGCTTCAAACTCATTGGAGGTGTATTCTCCACCACGATCAGTTCTAATAATTTTCAAGAAGCAACCACTTTGTTTCTCCACCATGCTTTTAAATTCTTTAAACTTTTCAAACACTTCACTCTTGTTCCGAAGCAAATAAATCCAAGTCTTTCCACTATAATCATCAGTGAAAGTAAGAAAGTACCTATTTCCACCAATTGAGATTGGTTGGATAGGCCCGCACACATCCGAATGGACCAATTCAAGTCGTTCATCGGCTCTCCATGATTTTCTTCCTGTAAAAGATTGTCTTTGCTGCTTTCCCAAGATACAAACTTCGCATAATTTATTGGGCTTGCTAAACTTAGGCAAACCAGAAACAATATGCTTCCTCTCCATCAATAATAGGGCTTGAAAATTAAGATGCCCATACCGAGAATGCCAAAGAGCAGCCAAATCATCCGTAGAGGCTTTCAAGCAGCTCACTTGTGCAATAGACAAATGAAGTGGGAACATTCTATTCTTCGTCATCGGCACACATATAATTAATTTGTTCCCCTTGTCACGAACAAATATCTTTTTGTCCTTCAACTCAATATGATAATTTTTCTCCAATAATTGTCCCAAACTCAGAATATTATTCTTCATTTCAGGAACATAATAAACATCGGAAATATATTGGTAATCACCATTCTTGAGTTGGAGACCAATTTTACCTTTCCCGACAATTTTTCTTTGGGAGCGATCACCAAAAACAATATTTCCGTAGTTGCTTTCGTCAAGATCGGCAAAGAATTCTTTTCTACCACACATATGGCTTGATGCTCCAGAATCAAGATACCAAGTGGTTGAGTCCGAGGAATCAAAACCATTAGCAGCCAACAATAAAACAGATTCTTCATTTCCTTCTTCCTTGTGAACAAAATTCACATTCTTCTTATGATAACACTCATAAGAATAATGTCCATATTTATTGCAATTAAAACATTGGACATTAGATTTATCAGTGTTGTGCCAACCCGAGTTCATACCACGACCAAATCCTCGTCCACGTCCACGGCCTCGATACCAATTACGACCGCGACCTCTTTGTCCACCATCATTTTCAATCTGATTTTCAGATTGATCCTCATGATTTCCGCTTCCACGACCAGATCGGCCTCCACGGTCTCCGTTTCCACGACCAAAATGGCCTCCACGGCTTCCACCTTGATAACCTCTTCCTCTTCCTCGAAAAACATATTTCGTAGTCTCCGTCTTCAATGCCACTTTACTTTGTAGTACTTGCTCCACATTTTTCTCATCATTTCTATGCATCAATCTTGCCTCATATGTTTGGAGAGACCCCATCAATTCTTCCACAGTCATCTCCTCCAAATCTTTTGATTCTTCAATGGCCACAACAACATGATCAAACTTGGGATCGAGAGACCTCAATATTTTTTCTATCACACGAACATCACTAAGCTCTTCTCCATTTCTTTTCATTTGATGCGAAACTGAAATTACTTTAGCAAAGTAATCGGAAATTGATTCCGAACTTGCCTTCTCCAACTTCTCAAATTGTGCTCGTAACGTTTGTAGTCGCACTTTTTTCACTTTGTCTACTCCACTAAAGGCCTTTTTGAGGAGATCCCACGCCTCCTTTGATGTTTCAGCATGCGAAATCAATTCAAAGGTCGCCTCATCAATCCCTTGGTAGATGGTAAAAAGGGCCTTCTTTTCGGATTTGCAATTCTCCTTCAATTGATCTTTATCCCTCTTGGACAAATTAGCTTCTTCCTCCGGTGTAGGCTCGTCGAGCCCATTCTCAACATATTCCCATGCATCATAAGAACCCAAGAGGGCCTTCATTTGAATACTCCATAACTCATAATTGTCCTTCGTAAGTCTCGGCACTTGTAAGCCGGTTGAAGTTGACGAAGAAGCCATAACTATTTTTTATTTCCTTCCTCGCTGATTTTTTTCTCTCTTCGCTCCAATGTATCTCTCTCTCACGTCACTTTTTTTTTGGTGGCTCTGATACCACTTTTTGTGGGGATAAACAGAGAAGTAATTATTCAATGAACTTCTCAATATGTCTTATTCATTTCATTCAAATGATTACATATTTATTCTTGGAGGTGAGCAAACTAAGAGACTCCAAGTTACACATCCAATGTATCAATCTTTTAAATTCTCTATGCATAATAAAATGTAGTCACTTGGACTCCTAGATACATTCATGTACTTAGAATATTCATGAACAAGTTTAATTATCTAACAACACCTTGGTGCAATCAGTTTGCTTGAAGGACACGGTCCTCCCTTTAAGGTCATGTATCACCAAGTAATTCATCTGAGTCATGTGCTACAATTCCGGTAGAGTACTTTAACTTCCAACGATACATAAATCCGTTTTTTGATCTTCTGTACATAAATATGCTCTCTACATTTTGTCTGCATCAATTTATCCCTTGATCACTCGTGCATGAATCCGTCTCGTGCCCCGAATTATATCGTACTCCGCATCAACTTTATTCCGAAGGTGCGATAAATGACAAAAAATTAAATTTCAAAAAGCAATTCTTTTATTCATATCCATCAAGAGGCAGATTCCAATAGCAAAATAAAAAGACCACAAGACCTCCATTAGAAAACTAAGGCACATACACTTAAACAATAAAACATGCTACACCTTGGTGCAATCCGTTTGCTTGAAGGACACGGTCCTCCTTTTCAGGTCATAAGCCACCAAATAATTCATTTGAGCCAGGTTCCCAAATATTGAAGGACTCTCCAAGGAAGATTGAGTGCCTGCGAGAGCGAAGCAAACCACATCCTCACTGATCGCGGGGAAGGTGCTGGAGGTGCCCAACTTAACGTCAGCCCCGCCATGGAAGTGTGCGACGATCATCGGAGCCTCCTTAAAGGACTTGCTGGTGTAGCAAGGGCTGAGCTTCCCATTCGGATCTTTGGCGGGCTTCGCATCAATGAGCTTATCGACCGCGGCTGACAACTTTCTGTGGACGTCATCAGGAATGAATGTCAGGGTCGTTCCGGAATCAATTATGATGTTAGGGTCAGGATGAGCATCATTTTCCGGAGTTTGAGGCGAAGATCCGCTCATTTTGATGGTCGTGTTGCCTACGCTGAAGCTTTCGAGTAAGAGGTAATAGTAAGTGTTGTCGTCGATCGAAAGCAATGGCGTGGAGTGGACTCCGCGGCCTTTGGGGACAGAATGGGGACCAAAGAACATGGTGCTTGAGTTTGCTGTCGTGGATTCGTAAGGAACCAAGCAATAGGAGAATTTTCCATGAAACAAGTGATCAAGTTGGGAGATTAGCGAAAGAGGACCACCACCAAGGCCGATGATTCCCGAGCTCTTGTTGCTGAAGATTCCTTCATTGTCATGGCCGCACCCGAAGATCGATCCGGGGAAGGCAAAAGGACGACGTCGTGTAGAGCTCAAGGTGATTGTTTCTGTGGCCAGGTTCCCTATCGTGTAGGATCCGTCACCATATTTGTAACCGTATTGGCATTTGTCATCCTCACAGGATGACTGTGGTACGTTTCGGCAAACTTGTGAAGAACAAGACAGGTCCTTGTAAGTCTTCGAAGACTTGGGATCGAACATGGGACGTTCTTGCTCGAAGCAATATTCACAAGGCTTGCACTGGGTCCATATGAGGTCGCTGCCCGTGTCAGCTAAGGCTATGATCTCGAAAGGCGGAGTCCCTATCGTGATGTTCATTATGTAGTCTCCATCGTCGGACCACACCTCAGACTTGGGTTTCCTGAAACGGTGGTGTCGCCTTCGGGACCTATGCAACGCGTTGCTGATTCTTTGGTGGGGAGTTTCTTCATGTTTGTAAAAGGGAGACTTTGGAGAGTCTCTGTGGATCAATTCGCTGCGAAAGCGGCCATTCGAGGCGTGTATGGAAGGAGAAAGGAAGAGGAGGAAAAAGAGGACGGCTAGTGTAAAAAATGATGAAGTTGGTGTCATGATCAGAGTTTCTGAAGCTTAGTGAATTGAAGATATTGGAATTGCGACTTTATTATATAGAGGATGGCTATTGGGATCCTATTTCTATCAAAGCAAAGGCCGAGTATTGTTATTTAGGTAAGGTCCACCGAAAGTGGTAAGGTGCGTAATTACCATTTATACTCTTGGACAAGTAAGGATAGATCATAACTCCCAATAAAATAGAAGTTGTCAACCGTTTCTTTTTTGTGTGGAATTGAGCTGCCATATCTAAAAAATTAACACATAATTCTCAGTCAATCGTCATCGGATTTTATTTATCCTATAAAAGACGTGTTTAAATGGTAAAAGTCATACTCAAAACAAAGTTAAGAAAATTCTTCTATATTTACGGCGACAGGATGTGAATCCACGTTATGTAATAATTGCTTTCCTTATAAATATTTATGAATTCTTGGTTTATTTATTGACCTGAATTATGAATTTCCAGCGACAGTAACTTGTTGGGTCTAAATTACCGACATATGAAAAAAAATTGAAAATTCTAAATGGATCAAACAATTCCCATAAGCCCGAGCAATTTTCATATGGTTTTAAGTTCTGGAATCACAATTCACAATTCACTATCTAGCCCAAGAGTAAAAGTTGTCCAGGAATCAAATATAATGATAGGACTAGGACTTGGAGTTGGGATCAAGGAGCCCGTCATTTTGTGGAAAGAATACGGGACCAAGCAATGGGAGAACTTCCAAATTTCACTTACGGTAAAACGTTTGATATCTGTGGTATTAGAAAAAAATATATTATTTTATAAATATTATTAAATAAGAGACGTTTACATTTTTTTAGGAAAAAAATGAAAATGAAAATTTTGAATAATAAATGAGTAAATAAAAAATTATTTGTTTATATTCAAATTATATAAATCTCATAATTCAAATACTATTTAAAATATTTTTTTACAACAAAATGATGATCACAAAAATTAGTTAACAATAATTGAGAACATAAATGATGATATAAAATCAATCAAAGAAGAAAGTTTAACAAAAAATAATGTCTTGAAATATTTTTCAAGACATTATTATTTTTGAAGTTTAACATAAATATTTTTCGAGATGAAATTTTTGAACAATAATAATTTTATTATAACAATTATTTAAGACGGTTATGTTTGAAATAGTTAATTGATCATTTACATAGATAAAAAAAGTAAGGACAGTTCATACGTTCCCATAAAAAATGGCTTATTATGGAAGGAAGTATTGTAAATATTGTAATGACCTGGCATAAATTTTAAGAAAATATATCAGTTATTAACTTAATGATGAACTATATAAGATTTATTCTGATATCTTATTTTAAAAAGATCTCTAGTAACTTTAATACCAATTCTGTTGGGATTACCAAAAATTGCATCGACATTCTAATATTCTAGAGGATAAAATGTCATTGTAATAAAAATAATTTATTACTTTCCATATCTCCTTTGATCATCATAAAAACTTATTTTTTGTTGTATGGGTCATGAATTTTCTCCTATAAGAACAAAACTGAATCTGAATTATATAAACTATTGGGGAAATTGACGGAAGTATTATTTCATTTGGCAAGATACATTTACTCCATTTTCGTATTATTTCATTGGACATACTTAGAAGCAATAGTGTAAAATTTTATTGATAATATTCGCAACTAATTAATTCACTAACAACTTGAAATCTAACAGCTAATTAAAACAAGATTAATTGAAGGAACCAGTAGATAGGTCCTTGTAAGCTTTTGAAGACCTGGACTCAAACATAGGACGGTCATTCTTGAAGCAATTATCACGAGGCTTGCACTGTGTCCATACAAGGTCGCTGCTCTTATCGGATCTGGCTATGATCTCGAAAGGTGGAGACCCCATCGAGATGTTCATTATGTATTCTCCATTGTTGGCAGGGACGGATCCATGTATAGTAATGTGGGCAGAAAAAAAAATTTGTGTAAATTTTTAATAGAATTTTTTTATGGGTATATATTTAATAGAAAAAAAGATTTTACTCCATTGATATTGACTAATTTGCTCATGCTATGATTTTTTGTCAATTACATAAAATACATAAATATTTTGTCTCCATAGTATAAATTTTCTGGATTCATCCCTGATTATTGGACCGTACCTCGGACATGATTCAGACTAGGACGGATGAATGTGGGCGTGTATTTAAATATAAAAAAACTAGGCAATATTATTTTCGTAGGTAGATGAATTTTATTGAAAACTGTGGATTTACAGAGGATGAGATTATTCAAGAAGATCAAACTAAAAACAATTACACCTACCATTAAGAT
>SOPF01028651.1:3593-48256 GCA_012979155.1 Hypericum perforatum
GTCAGCCAATTCCGAACCGCCTCCATCTCGTCAGGGACCGTGTAATGAGCAAGCCTGAAAAGCAACATGGACTCAGAAGATAGTACTAATTTTATATATGCAGTGGCGAAGAGGAGGAATGTTGCTTACCCTTCGTGTTGCTTGAACGAAAGGTTTCGAAAACCAGCTGCGTGCATGTATTGAGCAGATTTCTCTCCGTAGCTGTAAGGGACCAAGTCATCATCTGCAAAAACAATTCTATGATTCAAGTTTCAAATGCATAAACAAGAATGGAATGTGGGGGATTAAAGGAAGATGCGTACTTGTTCCGTGATAGATAAAAATTGGTAACGATGCAGCTCGTCTTGCAGCTTCATGCGACACTTCGATCTTGCTCCTCAAGCTCCTGATATCACGCTCTTATTAAGCCGATATTCATATCATGTGCGAGTTGATTGTTTCTTTTTCAAACGGTCATACCTTAAACCGGGAAGCCAGCCACTTAGCCCAACGACTGCCCTAAGGTTGATGGAATAAGGGTTGCCGTTTGCATATCGCCTCATAACAGAGCATGTTGCAGAATGAAGGGCTGTAGCAGCGCCTACGCTGAAGCCTCCGATACCGACTTTAACTGTTATAATTGTAAAGATGACACTTTGTTTGCAACATCTAAAGTATTAAACTGATTGCTTATGAAGTTAAAAAGGTACCATCAGCTGGCTCTGACGACAATAAGTTGGCAACATGCGCAGCCGATGCATCTAGTCCCTGCATGTCATCGGGACTATCTTCCGAAATCTGTTGCACATCAAACCCTGACAAAGAATATACATCAGTAATCATCAGCATAAAAGCTTTCCTAAGAAGAAGTTGAACCCAAAAACTAATTTTCCACAGAATTCTTACATGCGGTGCAAGAAAATCCGCCAAGTAGTGCCACCTGACGGGTAGGAGCTGTAGGACAAATCCATTTAATCTGTACATCATGTGATTATTAGTCAGAATGCAAATAAACAGATAATGATATCGACAACTTATGATCTGATGCGCTTGGAGTATAAAGTAGAGGTGTCTTAAGACACAAATTTCAAGTTAGAAATGTGTTCTTACATTTGGGAGAGGCAAGCCTTCAAGCATTTGGGACCAGCTGCAATCAAAGATATATAAGAATCAGTGTTAATTCAATTTGAACTCAAGTTATTTTTCATCGACTGTTCAAGTTTAAAGTAAGCATAATACACAAAAGCAATGAATTTTAACAAACATTCCTAAATAATGAGATTGAAATACTTTTCTCAAATCTTGGACCACAGCTTTAGTGCAAAAGCAGAATGGACAAGCAGAGCTTTTCCTAATGGGAATACAGACAATTATCTTTTGGGTTATAGTTTTCAGAATTTGGTATAAATGATATCCAAAAAGGCGAATAATCAAATATTTATTAATTTTCACGGCGCCGCTCGCGCAGTGGAATTTTATGCCAATGAGAATTTGACTGAAAGGGAGCTGCAAATCATAAAGTAAAACAATCTCCATCAGCTGGACCCCTCTCCAGTAGATATTTCAGGCAATGGCATGGCCTTTCTGAGATTATTATGGTTTAGTTCTGATTACTACGAGGATTCGACATGACACAGATGCAGAACTATGAGCTTTTTATTTCAATGAGCGAAGTATCGCCGATGCACAAAGCAAAATCAAGCATTAAGAACGGATGAAAAGTAGATGCGGTACCTTGAGCCATTGTCGCCAAGTCCATGTAACCAAACTATAGTAGCTTGGTGCTTCCCTTTCGGCCTCACGACATAAGTCCTTCCGAATTCCAGTGTCCTCCTAGCACCTCTACTACCTAAATTTACACAGAAAATAACACATTACAGAACAGTCAGAATTCTGACGTCTCAAGTTTGAGTTGAACAAGTGATATAAGACTGAGAAGCGAACCGGAACCCGCCGAGTATTCTTGCTGGTAGCTCATTGTCTTGAATGCAACTTAGTAGGCACCTCACTGCAATTATAGCTTGCCAAAGTACAAATGAGGAGTTTCTGCAATGATAGAAAACATAGGAAGGTACTACTGTCTATTTATAATGGGAAAAAGGAATTGCACTAACTAATACAGTTTCCAATGTGTACACCGGCTACATCACATAGAAACAACAAAAGTGGAGAGCATCCATGAAAAGGAAAGGTATTAAAAAACAGACAACTTAAGGACCAAAAGGAAAAAAAAAAAAAGCATTCAATCTTTTGGAGAGGTGGGAATCTAAGCAGAGGAGAGCTCATTCATCCATCTCAGAGGCAGCCAGCTAGGACGGCAGGAGAAAGAGAACTCTATTATTCTTGGTTCATATAGATTGGTTTGAGTCACATAATTTCTTTAAAATGTGACAAAAAAATTAAGTGGTATTTAATATAGCTACAATTTAAACTCTTTGATTTTGCATAAAAAGAATCTATGCCTGTGACAGTGGACACCAGGAGGGAAAGTGAAAGAAGAAGAAAAAAAGGAAAGCAATCCCCAAAAAAATTATCAATCAAATAACAGCAAAGGAAAACCAACCATCAGAAACAGCTTCTCAGGAATATTTCTTAAAACAACATTAGAATAATCCAAGTATGTGAAAGAAAATATTCTCCCTTTCAAATCAATTTTTTTAATGAATTTCTCATGATTGATGGATACCCATTACCCTCAAAGCTTCAAAGATGTTCTCATGAGGGTGCCTCCATTAATCAACAACATTAAATAACACAGGAAATTTGTCCATCTGCTAAAAAAAATTTTAGACTATTTAAAAGTATTTCCACAAATACGACTAATAGTTTTTGACCCTAAATACAATAAATTATAAAAACTCAATACGTTAATCACTTGAGCAAGAATTGTCAAAACCTTTTTCTTTCCAAATTGTAGTGTGCATGGTTTTGCATGTATGAACATAAATAAATTAATTGGTAAAAAGTTTATGTGAACTGAAATTTGAGTACACTTCGAATTTTATCATGAGAAAGAGACAGAATTGTCATAATCTTTTGTTAACTTTGTTTTTAATGTCTCTTTTTTTCTAATTAATCTCGTTCCCCACCTCTTTTCTGTCTTTTCTGTTTCCCACTAATCAAAATTCTTTTGGTTTAGCTCAAGCCCCACCAATGAAAAGTTTTGTTCCTTTATAGTAAGTCCAAAAATACTCGTTCCTTCAAATGATTTCCTATGCGACACATGTCCCATGTACTCTTTATTAAAAATTCTCCTCAAATTTTTGTTCTTCCTACTTCTTTTAGTAAAGAAACTACAGCTAATACTTCTTTATTTGACAAGAAGGATTTGTTCCAACGTTACTACTCTTGGAGCTAAATCCCATAACAAGAATTGAATAAAGCATATTTTGTACTTTTTAGTCGAATTTTCAAATTAGAGTTCTAAATTTGTTAATTAATCACTAGCTAAACCTCATTAATTAAATCTCCAAAGTTGCAACTGCTTCTTGGTGACAAACCAGTCTACGTTCATAAATTCTCTAGACGTACGGACACACCGCTTTAAATGGGTCCATTCAATCAACTCGTTTATGTAACGCTAGTTTTTTTTTCAAATTACAGCTTCGACAAATTTAAATTTGATTAGAGAATAGCACATAAAAATACAACAAAGTTATTCATAACAAATTTTTGAAACAATCATTCTAGAGTGTATGAACTCGAAAATTTTAATTGATTTAAAATAATCATCCACTCGCTGATGTACTTGTTTGGTGTTACTCAGTTATTATGTATCACTAACATGAATGTCTGAAAAACCAACTAGAATTTAACATTTTGTTTAAAATTTTGTTTGATGCCATCGACATTTTGGACGCTATATCAAATTTAGAAATCCAGAATTGAATTGGATAAAATATTTAATGGCGAAACTCTCCCATACTACTTAAATAAAAATGTGCGATTCTAAAACCTTTTGAAGTGTACCTCAAGCAATGTTTTCAAAATTTGGAGATCCACTCATTTTTTGGGCGATCATTGGGTCAATTGGTCTGACCAGTTAGACTGACAATCGAACCGAATTTTGCATTTGAAAAAAAATAGATTCATATCTGCTGATTGAAACTCAAATCTTGAATCTTAAAGTGTTGAATATAAATGTTAAGAAATGACAAACATACATACATAAAAAATATGTTCTTAAATCAAAATAATAAACACCCATACATCAAAAACTCATTCTAAATCAAAATAACAACAACCATCTATCAAAAATCCATTCTAAATCAAAATAACAAGCATTCATAAAAATAACATTAATCACATCAAATTCTCCCAACTCGTTTTAATAACAACAATCACACCAAATTATTCATATCGTGTGGTTCTTCTCATGACGATGCTAGTCTTAATTCTCCCAATTCATTCCAAGAATAGGAAGCAATGGGTCTTGAAGAGCATCTTTGCACAAAATAATAACGAGATTAGTTAATATTCATTCTCCCAACTCATTCTAAATCAAAATAATACTAAGACAGATTTTACAAACCTGTCCTGCTTCCCAATTTGCATTTTGTTTTTGATCACAAATTAGTTCTTCCTCCAGCATATTTTTTTAATTTTTCTCGACTAATATCTCCTTCCGGATTTTCATCAGTGATCCAAAGTTCTTCTTGTCAATGGATTCTTAATCAACAGGGTCAAATGACTGTAGTAAATATTTTTTCCTAAATGATTATAACATCGCATAATCACAACTCACAACTTAAAATACTCATGAAATCTAAAATATTTTGATACATTCGTACATGTTCCTTAGAGCAAATTATAGTGAATGTAGACAAGTTATTAAGTCTTTTATGCTCCAATTAATAACTTATTAGAGTCAAGTTTCATAACATAGAAGCAACCATACAAATTGCAATTCGATACGAAACAAGAAGAAGTTTTAGTGCCTCCAAGTCAACCATTATTGAAAGCATTAGAGGCCTGATAGATTTTAAGGATAATAGAAATAACCCAAATCAAATTTCAGTAAACCATCAAATTTTATTCTGCAGAATAATAGTACAGATAAAAATCCCATGATCCAATACCTAATTATCAAAATAATAAAGAGAGGCCAAACACATAGCAACAAAAAAATGGCAACAAAAAATATAGTCCTACTACAACATTAGTTTGATAGCAAGAAGAGAAGAAGTGCCACGTGGCACATTCGGTACTAACACTAAACTAAATTTGTTTCCAAAATCTAGTCCAAATTTCTTCGATGACCCTACAAGATCATCTGAAAGGGGCTTTTGGCTTTCAAGAGTTGCTCACCAGCCAAAACCACAAAATCCTTGCTAGTTGTGGCAAACATCGACAAACTAATACCAACTGCACAGTTCATAGTATCACCAATCACCAACCACAACACACACTAATAACTCGATCTAAAACCTCGGCAATGACACAAAAGAGCAGAAGAGGTATTGCTCGGACTCGACGGCATTCTCGGTGGACAGTTCGGACTTGACGGCGTTCTCGGTGCTCAGACTCGAAAACATGACGGGCGGACGTTAGTATTTGACTCGGTAATGGGTCCAAAATATGGTTCGACTAGTCAGACCGTTGGTCGAACCACATTTTTTAAAACAATGCCCTGAAGCATATATTCTGAGCAAGAATAATTTTTTATTGGGAAAAGTCCTCCTAGGGCCCTTGTGGTTTGACCCGTTCCCAGATAGGTCATTGAAGTTTAAAACGGCGATAACCGGTCCCCGTGCTTCCAATTTTCACATCTCAGTCCCCCCAATCCAGTTCGATTCAAAAATATAAAGTTCAATCTCGCAATTCCGGTGACAAAAACGCCGATTGTCGACTCCAGGTGACTCATCAAAGTGTCTCCGACATGTAGATACCAGTTTCACATGTTTTCGTCACCTGAATTGCGAGATTGAATTTTGGATTTTCGAATCGAACCAGATCGGGGGGACTCAGATGTGAAAATTGAAAGCACGGGGACCGATTATTGCCGTTTTAAACCTCAGGGACCTATCTGGGAACGGATCAAACCACAAGAGCCCTAGGAGGATTTTTTTTTTTTATTTTCCAGACCCGCCTTGGGTGTTTCCACTATCAGACTGCATGTGGTGAATGCCAATGTTTCTAGCTGCATCCTATCATTACTAATAGACTGTATGCCATTGCCCATCCCCTGTAAGATGCAGCTTTAATGGATTCAAGACCTTCCAGGATAGTGGACTGGTTTTTTCCTGTTGTTTCTGCAAATCCACTCAACATTTTGTATTTAATCAGAATTTACTAAAGTGAAAAGAGAATTCAGTTCTCTTATAGAATTTTTGAGTTTATACTATATGAATTAAAAAAAATATCATTACACAATCATTCTCGTGAGATAATAGTCAACTCTTAATGCTACAAATTAGTATGAATGGAAAAATCAAACAAATAAAAAACTCAATATCTATGGAATGATTCTTTCGCCTACAATGTTAATAAAAAATTGGATTCGCGATCAATAGATATGTTAAAAGACGGAAACCATAGAGTTCTTATTATTGGTGCCACATATGATATGTTTTCAAATCTCACATCCTCAATATTTTAGTTTTAAATTTTAATTATAGAAATTCAATTTTGATGCATTTCTTAATTTTAATTAATACACTTTTTATTGTAATATAACTAGGACAATCATTCCCTAGGGATGGTAGTAGACCCTTAATGCTAGACCTTCAAAAAAAATTTGAAATCATAACGGGAAGGTTATAACTAATCTTTACCATCTCTTTTTACGAAGTAAAAGTTTATTAATGATACATGGCGAAAAAAGAATATGCACTCTATCAACCGTGGTGTTTTCAAACCCTGATGTGGCAAGAGAATATCTAGAACTAATTATTATTGAATTCTGTGGGGAATTTTTTAAATGATATCAATCAACTTCATTCAAACAATTTAAAAGTGACTATATATTACGTAAATTGAATTATTTAATACATTAATTAACTAAATTCTGGTTATTCTAAAACACTAAACTTTGGTAGGCAGCGGAAAAAGAAGGTACAACTGTCTTGTCAAATTAAAAAATCAATTTTGTTTTATGATTTGTAATTATAAGTCAATATATTCGAGAGCCAAGAACAAATTAATTAAATTCATAATAATTGAAATTTATCGAAAATATAAAGAAATGTTGAATGTTTGGTTTTTAAAAGATTAATTTTATATCCTATGAAAAATTGAACTATAAAACTATTAAATATTTAAGACGTCATTCAAAAAATTTATCAATGTGTTCTCTGATGAAGCATCATATTCCTCCATTGGTATTAGTGGCATACAAGCTGAAAATGTTATTTTATGGTTGAGCTGTTAAAATGTTTCTTTAAATGATCTTAAAAATATACTCTATGTCAACTGCTCTTTCTCTCTCTTTTATTTCTTCAAAAGAAATCAATGTTTAAGCACGGTAACCAAAAACTTAAAAAATTATTATATTCACGATATAAATGTGACATGTTGTAGTTAAGATATAAATATTTTTATTCTGTTAAATTTTATTATTCCACATCTTACGAAAATATTGCGACTACTATACAATCACTCTGAAAATCGCAGACTTCAATTATCTACACTGCATGTTCAATTCCTTCATCCAGTGGACATTTTTGAGATAAATCTGATCTACCAGGCATTATAATCTACCCTCCAATGAGATAGTAACTTCGAATCAACTAAATTAATGAGGTAATTCCAAAAAAGAATATTATTATTACATGGTTCAACATCTTATGAAATAAAACAATTCCACTCAAATAAATGTCGCCCTCCCACTCACTTTGCATGTTGATAGTACACTTTTAGGGCAATACCAATTGGTTGCTGACACCTTTCGGGTCGCCATACAAATTAATATCGAATAAGCACACAATTTTATAACTAAGTTGACCTGGATGATTCAGAAAAATATGATGACGTGTCACAATCTCATTGGTCAGCACCGTAAATGGCGGCATAGAATCTACTTTTTTCCTAGGTCAACATTAGATTACAAGTGCATTTATTTTTCCTCTCCCTTTAGGAGAAAAAAACAAAATAAAAAATCTTCCAGCTTTTACTTTGTCAACTCTTTCCCCCTCCCCGCACACATTAAAGGGAGAGAGAATCTATCAGCAATTATGGAATGTGATCAGATTAATTAATCTTTGTCTGTTTAAAAGTATACAAATTTGTACTTGATGGGAGAACTTTGATATGAACCCAATTCAAATCCATTAACCACCATACGAATATTTGAGTATTAGAGAGTATACATTTAGTTATGATGGCACTAGTTTGATGTTTTTCTCTACGATATGGTCTCATGGTCAGTGGATTGCAGTTACCAGAAGAATACTTATGATGATTTGACCATTTAAAGTTTATAATCAACGTAAAGCATTTGTTAACTATCTAAAAAATTGTTAAGTTAAGGGTATAAAGTTGCTTTTAAAGAAATATGGAATCAATTCACTTTAATATATTATGGATAATATGAACAATCAACAACTGCTCAACGAAATAAGTTTTATTTTGAAATGTTTTCCAGTTAAAACGTTTATTAGCCTGGATTAACGATCATCACATGAACTATCAGAGTAAATTAGTAAATTATAAATATTTGATCCGAATTTAAGAGCTGTTGATTTCTGTATAAACCAAAAAAAAATCTCATAACATGTGAAATGTTTGTTTACCTGAATTTATTAGATAGCTGCTTTCAGCTAATAATTAGATGCTTTAAGCTTGATGCAAAACAAAAAATATTGATTAATTTTGGATAAAAATTTCAGAAACATTCTGAAAAATATTAATTCAAAAGAAGTTTTCGTTTTACTCATTAAAAAACATGGAAGCAAGAATAATAGGATCTAGTCTAAGAATGATTAGCTGGTTATAAGCTGGCATCCAAATGTGATAAAATTAAGCTTAAGGAGACATTAAGGAGACATTAATGCCAATATGGTGAATAAAGTGATCCAAAAGCATAATATTTTGTCTCTATGCATAAGTTAGTCCCTAGACATCTAAGAACTACATATGAGGATCCGCTACGCATCTAGATTCCACAGGGAGGATCCACAAACTAGTGAATACAAATTAAAGTAGTAATTGGAGCTAGATTCAATCT
Organism: Hypericum perforatum; assembly: GCA_012979155.1. Lineage (NCBI taxonomy): Eukaryota > Viridiplantae > Streptophyta > Magnoliopsida > Malpighiales > Hypericaceae > Hypericum > Hypericum perforatum. Next base: position 12,736 of record SOPF01028651.1, read on the forward strand.
CAAACTGAGATTTTCTTATTTGATTCTTGGGTTTGTATTCCAAACCCTATTCAGAAATCGACCGTAACGGTTCAAAGTAATTAGAATAAGGTCAAAGGTTAGTTTGCATTTAGATTCATCGATCCGCTTCGATATTTTTTTAGATTTTGAATTATATGGAGTTTGAAGTCGGTAAATTATGCCAGTATATTTTATAATTGATCTATAGACTCCTAACAATCTATCACGTAGTAGAGAATAACGCGTGAAGGAATAATAACTAGATTCTGGACGTGGAAGTCATTCCTTTTTCTTCCCACCCATTGTCATTTCGAGTTCACGACATTGATTTTTATTCCTTCTCGTTATTGGCAAAGGATGGTGACCCCCAAGATTTTGGCATCGGTTCGTTGCACATCATTGCTCAGCAGAGTGACAAGTGCTCCAATTCGGGTATTCCAAATCGAATATGAATTAGTAACAAGTATGAAGTATCCGCCAGAATTCTTTTCTTTCTTATCATGCGATCGGTATCAATGTACCAATTTATCGAGACAAGTGGAGAGAGTAGGCAAATTTGGAGGATTATTCCCACCAAATTCAGAATTAACCTGGACCGTACAATTCCGTACTTTCCTTGCACACAATCTTGGAGATCAGCTCCATGAGCAACGTGTTGAAACTATATGGTTCAAGGTGCTGGGATTCCCATATCACTATCATCCGGAAAAGAAAAAATCGATCGATCAAAGAATACAAGTGTAGCCATCCATTATTTGGCAGGGTATTCGATCACAGGTAACCTAACAAAATCCGAAGATCCATCCGTCGTACAAAAATCGGCTAGTCTTGCGTCTACACAACCACAAAAAAATGATACCATCTCCATAATTGCCCAAGTAAGAAACAAACAAGAGAAGGATTTCTAGAGCTGAGCTGCATAGAGGTTGTCTCATCACCTTCAAGAATTTTATTCCATGCCCAACAGCAACAATGAGATCTGTGATCAATGGTGTCCGTGTCCCTCCTCGGGATCTCCTCCAGGACCCACAACTTCCAGCTGCTCAACATGAGAAGGAAATGATGAGAAAATATTGACTGTTTTGGAAGCAACCAAAGCTTTGATTTCAAAGTGTAGATCAGAGGATGCTGGCAAATAGAAATGAGCCAAACACTTCAATCAATTTTAGCAGAACTAATTGGGCCACTTGACAGTCACTGATTCCAAAACATCCCCAATTCTGATTTTTTACTCTACTATAGGTAGCTGTAGCACACTAGTAATTAGGCAATTGCATCAACCACTTAATGGCATCAACAAAAATGCATATGCGCCAGTGCTGATATGTCATAACGATCATATGACCTCCGTCCTGGATCAAAAGAATGTCTCAATTCTCTCTCAAAGAGTCTGCTTCCATTGTTAATAGCTGGAAATGGTCTCTCTAATTACAACAATTAAGTTTATATAGATGGCATTAGGGATATTTGTTGCGGGTAATGCTTGCAACTCATAAACTATATGACATAATTGAGAATCATTTCCCAGTGATCAAAAGCTGATGAGCTGATTCATCTTCAAATAGGAAAAAACTAAAAAGATTATGTATGGTGCTGACAAGCAATTTACTAACCGAAGGCTCAACTCATGAAAATGCACATGTACATATATGCAAGGTAGTCAATGGCGGATAACGGCGCGTAGCGGCGACCCCCTTAAAATGGCATAGCGGGCCGCTATTTCCGCTATTGCGCCGCTATAGCGCGCTATAGCGGGAAAAAAAGCATAGCGGGTGGGTCGGATTTCCGCTATAGCGGCCGCTATAGCGCGCTATTGACAAAACTGCATATATGTACTCCAAGATATGTGATATTTAAACTTCCACTTACCACGAAGTATTGCGAGCACACAGGGCACTCGTGAGGTTTGCCTTTGCTTAGCCAAAACCAGACAACGTCGTGCTCATCCTCTACAGTAAAAACACCACGTTAACTTTCTGAGAAGAGAATATTATGACAATGATATATTGACTGGAGCATATAAGATATGAATAAAAGACCCACCTCCTTCACCTCCAGGACATCCAAATATTCTCTTGTCATAGTATGACTGGACAATAGCAGGTGATTCCTACAGCAATGTAGAGAGAATAGATGGAGAACTTATTAAGTTTCCTTCAAAACACTTAGAAGATCTTCCCACCACTTGTGAAGCACAATGGAAGAAAGAAACAAATATAATGAATCCACGTAAAAACAATGATCAACCATTTTGGAGGCACAAAAAACAAAATAAAGTACAAACATGTAGTCCATCCAAAATGGGATGATTAAAAACTGAAACAAATCTGTACTGTGATAATGATAATAATATGCATGCTAAAAGATGAAGTAACGAACCTTTGTGCCAAAGGGACCCACGGGAAAGTTGATATCAAGGATCTCCCTTCCCTGAACACAAAACCACAATAAAATTAAGAACCACCATTGCATCACAACTTCTTATGGAACTAAAGGACGCAAATAAAAGAATCATCATCTACTATAATCAATGTCACAACTATGAGTCCCAAATCACGTCGATGCAATCCCGAAAGAATAGGGGGAAGATCAAGAAAACTACCTGAAGCTCAGCTTCAATCTCTTCCCGCTCGTGGCCAGTAGCAATGGGCATTACATCCTCCACAGACTTCTTAACCGCTCCACCTGCCACAATAGTCCCGGTCCCAAACCGTTCGTCAGTCAAACAATCGAACAACAATCAACATAGGCTAAGAAGCTTTACACAAAATGACATCGTCCAGATGACCGAATCAATTCGAGACACCGGAACCACCAATCAACAAATTGACAGGAAAAGTGCACGAAAGGAAGTCAAAAGAAACGACAGCGTAAGGAGCCAATCACTAAGAATTAAAAAAAAAAAAACTAAAGTCAATCGACAGATAGAAAGTAAAAGGGAGATATTAAAAAGACCTGATTCGACGCTAAAGTAGCGGGCGAGAAGGTGGGAGGATCGATGAGCCGCGGTCGTCGAGGAGAAGAGGGATCGACGGGAAGCGGCAGAAGCCGGGGCGGCGGCGGCGGCTAGGGTTTTGAGGTGTGATGAGAAAAGCCTCCTCCACATCGTCGTCGTTTAGGGGTTATTGGGGAAAGAAATGAAGCTTGTCGATCTCAGTCAGGTGGCGAGAATTGGAAATACTGGTTTGGGGAATTTTGAGGAGAGCGGAAATGGAGAGAGACTGAGAGAGAGCTGAGAAGGAGAGAGAGAGAGAGAGAGAGAGAGCGCGTGGAAGTAGTGAGTCAGCCACTCGCTCCCTCCTCCGAGTGACCGCACGTGCCGGATCGATTCGCACGTGCTAAATATTTTCGCGGGCCTTAAGAGCTTAAGATTCAATCCTATAAGGACCCAGGCCCAACGAAACTAAGGGTCTGGGACTAACAAACGGCCCAATAAACTATACTATAATATTTCCAACACTACTAGTCCAATCCGATCCGGATATAAACACAATTTGGCAAATCCTCCCAATTATGAGAGATTAAAAAACTAATAAATCCCAATGGTATTATATCAAAGTTAGCTGCAATGCATTAAAGATTAATAAACCCACTGTCGTGTGTGGTCATTAATATTTGCTGCAAGAAAATTGCTTGAAGATGATTCAATCACAAGCTTTTCTTTACGTAGCTCTGCATTCTTTTTCAAAGAGAAATTTACCAAATGATTGTGATATCCATAGTGCTCGGGGCAATCCGAAAGATAATGCGGTAAAATTGAAATCCCTATAATGGAGGAATTTCAAGAGAACAGATCAGCGCTTTCGAGTTCATTGGTAAGCGTAAATACTAAATAGCGCAAGTGAGATAGTTCGCCTCGTTCACAACAGATATTTGGAGCCTGGTTCTGTGTAAATACCCAAAGCAATTACGAAGAAAAGAAAAGATGTTCCTGTTGTACTGCTTCGTAACTAATGCATCGCTGTTCAAGCTAAGTTAACTGTCACGCCAAAGTTGCTCGTTTGCCCTTTCCATCCCTCGACTGCACCAAACAAATGATAACCATTATTCAGTAAAGAAGACCGATATTCGAACAAAAACACACCAAATATAGACATGCTGACATGAGAGAGAGAGAGAGAGACCTGCACAGCAGCCGATCTCTTTGAATCCAAGAACTGGCCATAGATCCCATACAACCTTTGCTTCTCGGCATCAGAAATAGATGGCCGAGCTTTCGAGGCAACCGACTTCAAAAGAGTATCAGTTATGACTGGCATATGTTCTGCCTTGTTGACATCGCTACTGTTCAAATGTTCGTGAACAGCCGCAAGCTGGGCGTCCGACAGAAGGGCCTGCAGATCTGCTCCACTAAACCCTTCGGTCACATATGCGATGGATTCTAAGTCAATATCACTGGCAAGGGGCAGCTGCATCAAAGTGAGACCAACTTACATATGAGCTCAGCAGTCATCCCATTATCATATGCCAAGATGAAGAATGTGATTTCATTTCAGAATTATCATCTTGGAGAACTATAAATACTGGCAATTATTTATCCCCCTGACTTGAGAAGTATATTTTCCATATACTTGAAAGTGATGTAGAAGGCCTTTTTTAATAAGTCGATTTTTCTTACATTTCCAGAGTTCCCTGATCTTCGATTACAATCCCAAATCCCCTCCCTGCTACGCTATTTGAGCCAGGCCTCAATAGCATATCAAAATAACCTCAAAAGGTTGTCTCAAAAAACCCTTTGAAATTAAATCAGTATTTTCAATTCGAAGTAATACCAAATCGGATATCTTAGGCCAGGATCATAGAAAGCCGTAAGGATTAACTTGTGTTACTGTAGCTCCCTCTAGCCATGTCGTATAACATTTGTACTCTACTAGGTTTGCCAAACACTCGTACTGCAATCACTAGGAAAAAGATGTTGGTCTTACTTACTCGGAGACCAGAAGGAAACAAAGTGCAGACACTTATTCGAAGATGTGTCACTACTAGCATATTATCCTAATCGGAAAGCGGCCATTTTATTGTGATTGTCACCCATACGAAGGAGGTTGGGGAGTAGCACTGACCTTTCTTGAAAGGACAGCAAGGATATCAAGTCGTTCCTGTGGAGATGGAAAATCACAGAACAGAAGGCGATCCAACCTACCAGGTCTCAACAGCGCAGCATCAAGAAGATCCGGCCTGCTGCTTGATTGTAGAGCCATAACATGAGCAGCATGAATGAGAAGACGGAACATTAAAACGACCAGTAATACAGAAAACAGACTAACCTGGTCGCAGCAAACACAAAAACTCCAGTCAAAACCTCGACGCCGTCTAATTCAGTCAGAAACTGGAAAAGGAGATATATAAGCAACACAAATAATAAACAAAGGACGTAATAAACGTCAAGCAAACAAGAAACTAACTTGGTTAACTACGCGGTCAGTTACTCCAGTGTTGTCATGGCCTCTTTTAGGGGCAATAGAATCAAACTCGTCAAAAAAGAGGATGCAAGGTGCTGCAGCAGCTGCTTTTGAGAAAATGTCACGAACCTGCAATGAAGAACAAACAGAAAGGGAAAGGAAGCCACGTAAATAAAACACTACCATTCACAACTAGCTATCACAAACTGGACAAGGCAAGGACAATTTTTAGATTAACCAAACTGATAAAGGTCAAAAGCTTCTCGTAAGACACTTTTTCAGAGCTAAATAGTAAATAATTTATAGAAGTATAAATTCTCCCCGTGGAAGTAACTAAAATAATTCAACTTTGTTCAAAGCATTAGGAGGTGGTCCATTATATAGTCACAAATACTACCAAGGAAAAGGGATAAAAAACCTAATGAACAATGTAACAGAAATTCAAAATGGAAAATGAAAGGGCGCATCTATCCCCATAATAACTACAAATCACGTAGGATCCAAAAAATATAAAACTTTCTGTTACACAAACATAAGGAGCAAAATATTACTTCACAAGACACCCACATAAAGGACAGAAATATCTATGAATGTCATTGTCTTACAGCTTGCTCAGAAGCACCAATGTATTTGTTTAACAGCTCAGGCCCTTTGATCGATATAAATCGAAGAGAACAACCAGCAGCAGCAGCACCAACAATGTGAGTCTTTCCACATCCTGGTGGGCCATACAAGAGAACATTCGATCGCAACCTCAAGGGAGATTGAGCAAAGATCTCCGGGAACCGTGAAGGCAATTCAATCATCTGGATAAATAACAGGAACTGAAAATTAACAAATACGAGCGGACAAAGCAATCATATCACAGCCAATCTATTCTCACAGTTCAGCATCAATTAATTAGGATTAAGAAATGGTGAAAGAGAATATTTTTGTGATTGCTGAAGGATTATCGGCAAACACGATGACATTAATTCAGGTCCATTCTTGTTTCAATTGTATACAGAGGGTAATTTAGTGGAAGTGGACAAGTAACAAGTAATGCTGTTTAATCAGCAGGCAACTAAGGTTTGAGTCACACTACACGAACCACCAAAAGATAAGAAAATGGATCAGTGATCCTTTGAGTTTTGACCGTGGGTAGGATCGGCAAAATCAAGAGAGATACAACTTGGAAAGAAAGAAAGAAATAAAGTCATTCATGCACTCCGAGTGTATGTCCCTATTAAAACCAGTTGTAAAGTAGATCAATTCTGTGGGAACATAGTACTGTAATTTGCTCCATATATAGGTTAAAAGCACACGTCTTATTAAAGGTGGTTTTATTATTAAAGATGGTGAGGAGACAGAGTTAAAGCTTACTTATAGTGGTCAACAAAATCTATTGTCAAGTACCATTTGGAGAACATGTGAGGTACCTGGAGCTCTTTATGTCCTTTGTCAGCTTTTTTTACACACAAAAGTTTCAACATTAAAAAGGAATAGAAGCGCTGTGCTGTCATATGGAAAGGTCAATGGGTAAAATATATATTTCATGACAAGTAATAGCATTTTTGCATAGACTATTTAACTTCTTCAGCTTTCCCGTGAATGTGGTATAAGCATAAGATGGAAATGTTTCTCAAATACAAAGCCTAGTCTCCAAAGTCCAAATTGTGTCTTAAATAGATGAAGATACAAAGTTCAGCGTGTATTTGCAAGTTCTTGCTGAAAACTGCCTTAACTACCAAGAAGTTTCATCCGTAAAAGCAGCTCTCACGCTTGATTTTTAGTTTCATCCCAAACATTTAGTTTTCCACAAGTTTTGAGGTCCTATGAAACCTCAAAAGCCCAAAGATAAAAGTTTTGAATTCATTCCGCCCAATGTGACAAAAAGAAGTGGGCCAAAAAACATATCCTCTGTGAAGACAAATCCCTCTTGTCATAAAAATCGCATAAAAAACAATTTTACCTCCTTGATAGCGTTTCTGATTTCCGCAAGACCACCAACATCTTCCCATCCAGACCGACCACCATCTGGAGCAGATTTGGTGACATCTCGCATTGCAACTGGAACAAACTCGTTCATGGCTCGAGAAAAATCATCCCTGTTTAACATGGGGACTTCATGCCTTTCTGAACAGGAATCATAAGGCAAAAATCGACCAATGGCAGCATGCACGGTTCTATCAACCAATATTTCCTGATAAATTTATCTTTCTATCAGAAAGGAAAACAAAATTTGTCTATGCAAGGAATTAGGATTACCAAATGAGATAATATACAAGATGCATACCAGATCATAGGCATCATATCCATCACATTTGGAAGCTACATCAAACAATATATCGTCAGAACATTCCAGAGAGCGCCTTTTAATTTCGTGCTTCAATATTGCCCCACGTTCTGAGGCAGCAGGAGCAGGAAGTTGGACATGGTAGTCAAATCTTCCTGGTAGAAATCACAGAAGCAGCAGGAAAACTGAGTAATGATATTGAAAGTTGGAAAATAAATTCAGGGAACCAAATTATGTAATCCTGGACCTAACAAGGTGGACAGACCTGAACTAGTCAAAGGTTGTGGAATACTTTCCAGTGTCTGGGCAGATGCTATAAAGGCGACTGGACCAAATCCACATGAGCTGGCCCTTTTCTCCTGTTAGTGCAATATCAGTTTAGGAACCTCACAAAAGTAGTATTCACTTTGCGTGACAAACTCCACCTTCTTGGGATCAGCTTGAATCAAAAGGACCAAGTATCTACTAGTTCACTAAATCAGTGCCTCTTCTCAACATTGAGCCTAGCAAGCATTTGAAAGATGCAGATAGGGGAACCCAAAATAGACATCAGAGGAAACAGCCTATAGATTAAGATTCATCACAGTTGTTACCGCATATTCATCTAACAGGTCAGTGAAATATTTGGCAAGAGCGGCATCCTTGTTTGAAGGTTGAGATCCTTCGGATGTAGATGAAGATGAGAGAATGATATCAACGTCATCAAGTATAACGAGAGAAGGTGCATGATCCAAAGCTTCAGAAATGTATCCAGAGACTGCCTGACGAATATTAGATTGTTTTTCTACAGCAAGTCCAGAACAGTTGACATACACTCTGCATGAGCAAGATGTACAAAATAGCTCAGAGAGAATTCCCAACACTAGCAAGGAAAGAAATGTCATATCTAATTGGTTCAATAAAGGAAAATTCCAGGAATTTACACTGTGCGGACATGAAATACTCACATGTGGGACAAGAGGTCTTCACATTTTTCAAGGGATTTTGCGACAGCTTGGGTTAGAATGGTTTTTCCAGAACCCTAACCACAAACAAACAGAAAATTCAGATTTAGAAGTCAAAGATAATACACCATTTCAGTCTACACAAGATAAGATGGACTTCTTGCTAAAGGAAACAGAAATCATGCTTTATGATTTCACCGATCAGAGGGAAAAACTATGTGCGCAAAAAGTAAGAAAGTACCATCACCAACCCAGCAGCTCCTGCTAGAATGGTAAGATGTTCCAACGGCATTTAAAATAAAATAGAAATAGGTAGAAAAGAAAATACTCACATGAGGGCCATGTATCAAAACATGTCCAGGAAGAGGAAGGTTGCAATTATTTAAGCATGTCCCCAGTTCAGGAGATAATAACACCATCGCTCCTGCAGTCATGGAGCTATTTATCAGGGAAACTTGAGTCAACATGAACAAATTAGTTGCTAACCCGTCTTGAGACAACTGATGTAAACAAAAAAAAATCTGCATTCCCCGAGTTAATATTCCAATGAATCAAAGAATGTGTAAATACTGTATCATTGTGTTTGCTAACCTAAGGAATCATTAAATTTGGATACTTCATTCCCAAATTTATGCTTCTCTTATTTGGTAGTTAAGATGTGAGGATTCAGTTCCAATTCAATCGATTGATTGTCTATGAAGTGAGGAAAACATCCAAAACAATGGCAATAGATATGGTGAAATCCAAAACTGTACAACAGACCTAGTAAGATTTCAGACAGATTCCATCAAAGCTCATGGTATCTCCAAAATCAACTCCACATTAATAACAGTTGAATAAAAAACTCTAAACCAATCCTTGAGGATTTCATAGATTACACAAATCCTTGAGGATTTCAGTTGCCATCATAAATCAAGTAGTTGCGCATGCTGCACAATCGTCCACCAGGGAGCACTTAGATACAAAGACGAGAAAACCTCATAGCAAATATTTACCAAAACATATCAATCAATGAGGTTCATGAAATTCTGTAGGGAAAATACCTACTATTCATTACATCAGAAGAAGCTTCGCCCATCCAACTCAAAGAAGATAGATCAGAAGCAAAACTACTGACAGAAGCTCTCTCCTCCTGAGAGAAGACAGATACAGGGTCCCCAAGCTTCATCTTCGCCAGTATTTTTCCATCTTCTATACTATCTCTGTTGTCATCATCAACACCAATATTGTAAACATGAAATTGTCCATTTTTCACTGATGAATCAGAAATAGTCAGCAGGTAACTGAATTCAAGAAATGCACTGCTGAGCTTATCGATGTGTTCCACAGAGTGAGTTGATTCAGGCAGTATCTCCGTCTTTGACTTCTTGTCGCTCCAAAATCTGTGTCTGTCCACTTTAAAATTAAGCAAAGTTTCCTTTCCTAAAATCAATGAACCCGCCTTCCCTTCAGGAACTGAACTGATAGCATTGAGTTGAGCAAGAAACCAGGCTCGAAAGAGCCTTGCAAGTCCAATTCTATTATCTAGTTGACTACTGTCATTTTCATTGGTCAAACAAGGTGATTCATGTGAAAGTGCAGTAACTACTTCATCATGGATTAATGAATTTCCTGTCTCCCTATAGGAACCTAAGCTAGATCTGGAAACCCTGTCTCCTGGATGATGATCATCGAGTAATTCAACACCATACTTGTCAGAAGCCTTGTCCCGTTTCCGCCATTTCATATGACAGGGAGATAGTGACATTGTGGAAAAATTCTCCCTCAACTCAGCAGGATATCCCTTGACATAGACCCCTGCAGGGAGAGCATGAACTATGATTGAGAGGCGGCATACTTTTCTTGAACCAACAGTTTTTTCAGACACACGAAAAAACGAGCTAACAGTTCTTCTCACAGATCTGTTGGCGACGAAGCATTCTAAAAAAAGGCACAAGCAAAAATATCTAGAGAAGTCCTTCCAAAAAAGTATCTAGAAAGCAGTACCCGAAACAAATACTTTTACATGGGCAGGCAAAGGAAGCAACTTACAAGTATGTACACCAGCTCTCAAATATGATCGAACTGACTGAGAAATCATTAAATGTCCTTTCGCCACTGAACTAGAGAATAAAAGCCGAAGAATAGTATTGCAAGAACCATTTCTTCCATCTAAACTTTTGTCATGGTTTTCCTTAAGAGTTGAAGTGCTTGTGACTGTTGATGCACCATTCTCAGTTTTTTTTGGTGAAAACCTTGGAACTACCACAACCAACTGAAGAGCAGCTAGTGAAAATTTTTCTGCGGTATCAGGATGCACATAAGCAACAGAAGTGAGTTCGACACCCAAGTCAAAGCCTTTGACATCAGCATTGCAAAACATTCTTCCATCTGAATCCTGAACACGCAATAGTGCCTTTGCAATATATTGCTCATCAGCTGAAACTCTAGCATTATCTCGTCCATTATCCTCCCTTTGTCGCCGTTTTGGAGAAACTGCTACTTCTGATTGTGGTACAAGTTGAACTGAAATAACACCATGTCAGGTCACAAATAAGTCTATCATGTTTGATTGCAACTTATCATAGCACACGGCACTTGTGTCAATATTTAGAAGTATGAAGAAGAAAAATGAAGCTAGTGTGAAACAATATATTTAGGTAAATGCCGAAGATCCAAAATCTTTCCGTCTGCCCACAAATTCAAAGTAAACAATGAAACTACAGTAAAAGTTTCCCCTTAGAAATTATAGAGGAAAGTGACGGACGACATCTAAAAGGATAGAGGAAATTACTTTTATAAGCAACTATAAGTTTGTTCCTGAGTCTTTAGAATGTCACACAGAGAAGACCTAGTACACAGAAAACCCACATCCTGCAGTAGCTAAATTCAGAACAACAAAATTCACGTCAATCAGCAACATCATACTGCTAACTGGAAAAGATGACTATAAGAGTCCGAGTATAAGTGGCAAGAGTTACTTTTATATAAGAAAATTCAATGTTTCTCTGGATAGATGGAAGTTCTCAGAACATAATCATTCAAATCAAAAAGAAAAAAATGAAAACTAGTAACGCTTGGTACATGGACCTGTGTAATATGATAATACATAGAGTCCACGAAATAAATGGCAAGACCATGGTAAAATATTTAGGACACCATCTTACCTACCGAATTCTTGGGAAGTATTGAGACCACAACAAATGTGGTTATGCTGTGGCCATGCAACCACAAGGGAAATCTCATGGCTTCATGGACAACTCTAACCTGAAATCAAACACAAATCAAGCCATATGCCGCAGCATCACCTTTAAGTCCACAGCTTAGTATGTCATATAGGCTCTAGCACAACATTTCAAGAAAAATGATCGGCAGCAGCTAGTAAGCTCACGCCTGAAAGCTCCTTATCCAATTTAATTTTTTTTTCTCCTTCTTAAGTTTAGTTAATTCAATTTAAAAGTTTTGGGAAACACATACCTCAGCAACAGTCAATACTCAATCCAATAATCTATCAGGACCTTTCACATTTATTCCGACAATAAATCGCATATATTCCGACAACATATTTCACCTCAACTCGTTTTCCATAACCTAAGTTCTTAACATTTCTAAACCCCAATCAGATGCTTTCTGAATACACGATCAGATACTAAAACACAATAGAACATGAAAGAGAAACGAGCCGCAATTGCTTGCGGTGATTAGACAGATAAAGTTTCAAAAATCAACCTGCTGCAGCATCACAGCCTCAGCCAGCACCGACATGTTTTCCATAACCTCCCAATCGTCCGCGCTCACTGGCTCGATCGTCACCAGCTCCGCCTTCTCCACCTGCGGGACGGCCCGAACCCGAACAACCTCCCCGTCCGGAATCCCGACGCACTCCGCGAATTGCGCAGCAATCTTCAACGAAAAAAAAAAACAAAACAAATTCTCAAGCAGCTACCAAACAAGTTAGAAGCTCAATAATAAACACTAAGAAACGACAATAACAAAAATGAAATAGCGGTTACCTCGATGGAGGAGGGGAACGAAGAGGTGGCGCCGGACCAGGAGACGGTCCATGGGTGGCGGAGATGTGCGGCGGCGGGGCGGAGCTCGAGTATCAAGGGGTTGGGGAGAGGGGAATTAGGGGGGAGGGTGGACTCTAGGGTTTGGATTAGCTGGATCGGGAGCGACACGAAGCAGTTCTCGATGCCGCCTACGTGTCTCACTTGGAACTCCATATCTAGGGTTTGTGAGAGGGAAATGGAAGAACTGGAAGAAGAAGAAGAAGATAGTTGACGAGGAGAAGGGGAAGGGAGTCGGGGAAGAAGATAAGAGGGGGAGTTTGACCTCAGCTTGACTATTTTCCACTCCCCGAGGCCCGTGGTCCCGTTTGGTTAGTGCGGCGGTCACTCTGGCCTCTGGGTTTTAACAAATAAAACTTTTTTTTTTCTCAGCTAAAAAATGATGGATTTTTTTTTTATCCTATTCTAAATCATATTCTATAACATTAGAAATGCTTATGACAGTAATCGAACTTGGACTTCACCCCACCTCGCCCCAGCCCGCCCCAATACCACTAGACCAAATGATCTCTGGTACATTAAGTCGAATTGCTCCACGTCACCGGCAGGTCATCTTACTGTAATATTTGGACACTGTTTATTTACCTGTTTAGTTTGCAGACTCCGGCCAACTGACAATAGACTACTCCCAAGATTTAAGTTATATGAGAGTTTTCATGTGTTATATAGAGATTTTTTTGGGTCCAGATTATAGAGATTTATATAATTTCAATATCATAACATCAACTATCAAGCTCAAAAGCGACATACCTCACATAATTCGGATTACCTCGTCAAACTATCTCAAACTTGTCTAATCAAACTCAGTGGTTTATTTAACACTTTTTTTCCTTTTTCCTTTGTAATAGGAGGTAGCGACCTAGGGGTTATCCCCTTATTATATATGTACAAGTCAATTTACCGAAAAAACTTGAACACTTTGTTTCTAATTCTACTCTTAGTCCCAACTCTAACTCTCACCTTTTTGTGGAGTAAAAGTCAAACTCTCAACTAATGTAAAGTGGGTAGGATGGCAACGGATCTTACCTCCTTTTCAAGAGGTTGGAAGTTCAAACTTCATCTCTTGCGAATAGGGAAAAACTTTGTTTGGGAGAGGAACAAAGTTCGAAGCCATCTAAAATTCCGAAAGTTTGAAGTCCAATATGCCAAACTTAATATTCACCAAACAAAAAGGTCAAACTCTCCAATGAAAGCAAATTAACAAGTTTAGATATAACTCACGGTATATCAATTCTAGATCTGTAGTTAAAAAAAATGTTGAGAATCAACTTTGGCCTCACTTTTTTCTAGCCAACTCCAATTCCAAGCATTCGGACAGTTCATTTACAAGTTGATGCATGGTTGGCCTTTCCAAGGAAGTTGGAGAAACACAATCCATTGCTACCTCTACAGCTTTCTTCACAGAGCTGACATCAAATTCTCCATGTAATCTGGGGTCAACAACATCCTCCAATTGCCCATCTTCAAGCATGGAACTAACCCATTGTTTGATGTGAGTCATCTCGTCTGTTTCGGAGATCGCAGGCCTACTTGTGATGGTCTCCAATAGGACAACTCCGAAGCTGTAGACGTCGCTCTTCGTAGTGAACCGGAGAGATCTGTAGTACCTGCAGAGCACATGGAATTCCCTATATGTATTGACATTTCATGAAGCATCGACAGTTATTAAATTTTTGCTGAGACTACTTACTCGGGATCGAAATATCCGAATGTGCCGACAACTTCAGTGTACAGGTATGAACCGCCACAGATAGGAAAAGTTCTCGAGAGGCCGAAATCGGCTAGTCTGGCGTGCAATTTCTCATCTAACAAGATGTTTTTAGTCTTCACATCTCTATGCACAATTTGTGGCCTACAACCACTGTGCAGATACTCTAAACCTGCATGTTTAAGATGGCATTTGCTGTAAACAAAGTTCGGTTCGATGATATTACTAATGCTTGCTAACCTCGTGCCGCCCCAAGTGATATTTTCAGCCTTTCCTCCCAAGTTAAAGGGTCCTTGGTGCCATCTACACCAGGAAAACTCTTTATTTTGTCAAACTGATCAAGTCTTTTAATACTTAATGCCATCTTATCTGATCCAGATCAAACCTGAAAGGTATTCTGATAAGCTACCGTTCGCCATGTACTCGTAGACAAGGCCTAAGTGGTTGATTTCATCGCAATAACCAACAAGAGACACCAAATTTTCATGATGAACCCTCAAAAGAACATCAACCTGAAGATGAAGATAATGTCATCGTAGAAATAAGTGATTCCGTAGCATCTTTCTCTGTCTTGGATCACAAGCGATAAGCTACCTACCTCTGCTTGAAATTGCTTGTATCCATGAACTGACGGTGAGGTAAGCATCTTTACAGCTACTTGTTTTTCCTGCGTGCGACCATGGTATACATTTCCAAATCCTCCCTGGCCAATGACCCTTTCAAAGTTGTTGGTTATCTCCATGAGATGAGAATAAGTGAAGTGCCTTTCGTTCGGTTCCACTAGAGAATTGCTTTCCTTGACTTGCAGCACAGAAGCTAGGACATCATTTCAACACGTTCAAAGGTGCAAACATAGCTTTTCGGCAATAGTTGCTATTGTCAACGATATTGCACAAGTTTCATACCTTTCTTGTGTCTAAGAAGTCTCACCAGTAAGAGAACCAACCCACCTCCTAGGATAAAGACCACAGCAGCTGATAGTAGAGAAACCATCAATAGCAGTGATTTTTCCTTCGTCGACGTGCAAGGTAGTGATAAGCAAAGATTTGGACTCCCTTCAATACTGGAAGCCAGAAATGACATGTCAATCTATCATCAGTGTCAGTATGGACCTAAGAACTTCCGACTTGGGTGATCTCAGAAGTGCATTGCTAGTGATCGCTCCGAGTTCTAACACAAAGTTAGTAAATGAGAACTATACCTTAACACTAGTGAATTTTGCTTCGATCTTTCGACGAGTGAGGGTGGAACAAGTCCAGTCAGCTTGTTGTGAGACAAGTTTCTGATAAGGCGCAACAGTTACCGATTCCATAATTGCTCAAGAAATCAAAAAGAACTTCAAGAGATACGGAAATAGTCTCTGTAGTTAATACTTACAAGACTTCCAAAAACTGCAATTGAGTTAAGAATTCTGGCACAGGTCCTGTCAGGTTGTTGTTGGATAAGTCTCTGCAATCGTCACAAGGAACATGTTAAGAGAAACATGGTTCTTGTATTAGGCACTTGCAGAGAATGAGGATTATCTTAAAAGATACTACTTACAATGACTGAAGATGTGTGAGATTAAGGATATAATGAGTTATTTCTCCCATTAGGCCACTTGACGAAAGGTTCCTGATTCAATCAACAGAAATATATCAACACGAGATTGATGACAACAAAGAAGATGCAACGCGCTGCTAAGAAGAATGTGCGCGCAACTTACAAGGAGATAATTTTTGGGGCAATGTTTGTCTCGCGTCTGCACAACAAGGCATTCCATATATAAGCTTGAGGTGCACAGGGATCTCCTTGCCAATTTCTCTTTATTCCATACATTGACTTTATGTTCATCATTGCTTCAACTAGATATAATCAGCAGCATGCATCAATGTTCATCAGTGATATAAAAAAACACTGATGCTGATTGATATGAATGAAAGAAAGATGTGAAAGGAGGGACATTCACCTTCCATTTGGTCTGTCTGATTTTCAGTAAGTTCAACAACGGTATATACTTCAATTGCATTGAAGAAGGGTGGAAGGGTAGAATTTGGACCTTTCACAATCGAGAGATTATGCGATGGAGCACCAGATATCGGTTGTGGATTCCAAGTGAGTAGTAAGACTAAGTAAGGTGGTGACTGAGGTCCAGTCACTTGATATCCATCTAAATGCAATTCAAATTGCCTAAACTCGTTGCCATTGAGACGTACCAATTCAGCGAAATAAACATATATGTAGAACAGTCTTCTGCCATCTTTGGAATCAATGGTGATCATCAAAGGGAGATCAGCATTTGTCGGAGTAGCAGCAGTTCTCATAACAACAAAAGGCATTTGAAAACCGAAATGTGAATCGTGTTCTACAGTGTCGATTGTTGCCCACTCAGATAGGCTATAAGGAACCCAGATACGATCGAGCACATCAGCAGGATACCTAAAACATTTTCATCCATTCAACTGATAATTCAAGGCTAACCTAAAGAAGTTGCTGAAAACAGAGAAACTAACATGAAAGAAAAATACCTTACTGTTTCACTAGACATTGAGCCAAGATCTAACCTCTTGGAGCATGCTAATGGCCCTGTCTCAGTTTTATAAGGAACATCCTTGAGCGGTCTCAATTCGAGGGCCGATATGAAAGGTGTGCCTCTGCCGGTATTCACTAGGCAGACATGTACATAGCTCACAGTTGTTTCATGTATAATCTCCTTGTAGATCACACTAGTCAAGTTATCTAACACAATTGTGTCCCACCTATTAGGGCCTAAATGCAGATCAAACTCCGGTACCTGGTTTAAGCTGTCATAATCCGCATACATGAAGGTAGCTCGGATCAAGTACTTTGTGTCATTGTAAACTGCGATGGCGTAACAGTTTCTGTCTCCTTCAGGAAAGCTTCGAACTAACTGCAGCTGCTTTGCGAGGCTCGACGTGCTGAACTCCGACGATATGCTACTCCTGACACCTGTATCGACAAATGCTTCATCCGACATGTAACCTATGCGTGTCACTGGGTCTATGTAACTGGAATTAGCTGGCATTCCACAGTCAATAACATACCCTGAGAAGAACACACAAATCAGCAATTAACTCGTCACGGGATAGACGAGTGCCAAACTATTTTCAGCATGATGGGAAGCATACTTACCCTCCTGATCTTGAGCAGAAACCAATGTGTTGATGATAGCTATCGCGGCACTGAGCAACAATATTGCTGATAGCAAACCCATTAATCGATTTTTGGCTTCTTTATGAGTATATCATGTATCTGAAGTAGCATCCCTAGGAAATCCTGATAAGGCATTTTCATAAACAAATAATTGCATGTTTCTAGGTCGGCTATTTCTTATTGGTAGAACATTTTATATGGTTTTTGGTCGTCAAGTCCGAGGTTGGACCATGGACCCACATTTTGTGATTATGTCCCGTCTAAATCAGAAGTGATCCATCAATTCATTCCATATTATTTTGTCCAAGCACCTTTGGTTGTCAAGTTATATTAATATCCATGATTAAAAGTTTTTTACTGCTTTGGACAGAACATAGATAATTACTGAAAAATCCTACTTTAAATTCGCATCTCAATCGTACTTTAAATTGTTTAGTAAAAAATTTAAATGATGGTGGTAATCAAACGTACTTGCTTGATCCACCAGCTACGTACTGTAATTCTCAAACAACTGCATCAAATGACTCCTTTGAGTCACTTGATTCGACGCGAGGCTCTCCGTTTCTTCGAGACAGTTCCATTGTCAAGCATTCGGTCAACTCGTTTACAGCTTGATGCATGCTTGGCCTTCCTGAGGAACCATGAGATGTACAAGCCATTGCCAATTCTATAGATTTTATGACAGAATCCCTGTCCCACTCGCCACCCAACTTCGGATCGATGATGTTCACAGTCTCATTGCTTGCTATCATAGAAGAGGCCCATTCATTCAAGTGAGTCACTTCTTCTGATACAGCAATTGCAGGCCTACCGGTGATGATCTCCAGAAGTACGACCCCGAAACCATATACATCACTTTTCGAACCAAATTTATGTGATACGAAGTACCTGAAATCCGTAATTATGAATTCTGCTCAGTACGCTTGGATATCTTAGTCTATGTCATCGGATGAGCTTGGATCAGATCACTTACTCCGGATCAAAGTATCCAACCGTGCCAACTATATCAGTATAAACACCAGAGCTGACGTTGATTGGAACACTCCTCGAAAGACCGAAATCAGCTAGCTTTGCTTCCAAATTCTCATTCACCAAGATGTTTGAAGTTTTCACATCTCTATGTACTATCCGCGGCGTGCAACCATGGTGTAGGTACTCTAACCCTGTGTCAACCGTCATCTAGTAAGCAAACAGATTTAACGAATTGGATACCGAGGGAATCTTATCCGTGCTACCTTTGGCTGCCCCAAGGGAGACTCTTAGCCGCTCTTCCCAATTTAAAATAGGTTTGCTACTATCTGCATAAACACATTACATCAGTAAACTTAATAAACATCTCAATAATTCCATAGTCCGGTTTAGTATTTTGATACAACAAATGGATCATCACCTGACATATGCTCCTGTAAATTTCCATTAGCCATGTACTCATATATAAGGCCCAACTGATTGCCTTCACAACAATACCCGATAAGAGATAGCAGGTTTCCATGATAAACTCGTAGAAGGACATCGACCTGAAATTAAGACTTCATTTCTAAGTATAGAACAATGGCATCAGGCTGTTAATTATGATCTTTCCTACAGGAATCCGTTGTTATACCTCTGACTGAAATTGCTTGTACCCTTGAGCAAATGGCGACGTTAGAATCTTAACTGCTACTTGATCGCCATGCAAATAACCGAGATACACAGTTCCAAATCCTCCCTTGCCAATGATCCTTTCAAAGTTATTGGTTATGCTGACGAGCTGAGAGTGCGTAAAACATCCCTTTCTCGACGCTAATAACGTACCAGTCTTGTTGTGCTTGCCATTTAGCTCCGCAGCTACTACACAACCACCAAAAGGGAGAAATTTGCATGAGGTAAATCCATGAAGTCAGATAAAAAATGGATTTTTATTCTTAAGTCCTGTTAATAATTAAAGGCCGAGAAAGCCTAGGCACTAGAAGTCTCACCGTGCTTATCTCTTCTAAGCTTTGACAGTAATGTGGCAACTCTGACAAGTATGAAAGTTACAGTAACAACCAGCAGTACTGAAGCAAAGGAAACGAGCAGCGGCAAGATCCACACTTTCTTATTGGTCTTCTTGCATGAAGCCGATGCACACAGATATGGATTTCCTTCAAGTCTTTGAAGAGAGAAATTGCATGTCAATAGACAGAGATAAAACGATTATTTTTTTTGGATTCTACACCTTGCAAGTAAGTGGAATCATAGGTTTGGTATTCGTTGTTCGAAGCCAACTTGTGGAACATTTGGCTGCTCCGAAAATAAGGTGATATTTTAGGAAAGACAATATGATCGAGAGTTTCTCAAACACTCTATTTAGTGTAGGACACATGAATGGCTTTGGTGAGATTCTCTACGATATTGGCAATCGAGAACTAGACCTTTTATGGGACTCCTTAAAGGTTTGATGATCACCTGGCTTCGGCTTGATTTGGCAGAGGACGTTGGTTGGGGGTAGGCTATGACTATTGTAAATAGCGTGTTTGCTCGCTAATTACTTTTTCCGAGTGGTTACTTTTCCTTTTATTTCATTGTTCTTCCCTCTTTTGGTTTTAATAAAGAATCTTTACTTACCAAAAAAAAGACAGAAGTGGTTTCAATTTGGCAATTAGCCGACTTCACGATAACACAAGATTGAAGATAGATGGAAAGGTCAGATAGGATTCTGTAAAGATTTGCATATGGATATTGTTTTGCGAGGATGTACCTTAAATACAGCAAATTCTGCTTCGACTTTTCAATGAATGGCTGAGGAACCGATCCGGTTAGGTTGTTATGAGCCAAGTTTCTTCAAACAACACAACATTAAACAAACAATTGGGAGAAGGTCCTCCTCGAGCTTATGGAACATCTTCAAGCTTAAACTGGAAGAAAAAAGCTTACAAGAATTCCAAGGATTGCAATTGTGTCAAAAAATCAGGCACAGGTCCAGTCAGATAGTTGTTTGACAGGTCTCTTGAGTGATCAAGCAGAATCATATTAAGAGCCATTAGAACAAAGAAAAAGAAAAAAAGATTTTGAGTAGAAGTGACTTACAGATTTTGCAACAATGTCATATTGTATATTGCTGGTGTTATTTCTCCAATTAACCCGCTTGATGACAAGTTCCTAACCTCGTTTCAATACAATCAATCCGATTAAAACTCGCATAGGATAGAATGACAAGAAGCCAACTTAATTCATAACTACAAGGATTTAATTCTCAGAAAGTCATAGCCGTTGTCGTGGCAATCTAGGCCATCCCACAAATAGGCTTGAGGAGCACAAGGGTCTCCTTGCCAGTTTCTGTCGATCCGATAGACCGACTTGATATTCGTGATCGCAACAGCTGTTACATATTCGTACCCAGGGACTGTGAGAAATGCATAAACCATTTGCAGAGGATATAAATGCAGAACAAGTAGTACCTTCTGTCTGGTTTGTCTGCTTCTGATGGAGGTCGACTATTGAATAGACCTCGATCGCATTGATTGAAGGCGGAAGAGTCGAATTTCCAGCTTTATGGAGTGAAATCCGATAGGATCCTTCTCCCTTCAGTGGCTTGTCCTCGAAGTTGTATTTAACAGACGTGGACAAATATTCTGGAGACATGGGACCAAGACCAACCCAAAGATTGCCATTGAGATAAAAATCAAACTGTCTAGTGTTGTTTCCCTGGAGCTCTTCTACTTCAGCAAAGTACATGAAGACATGAAACCAGAGATTGGTGTCTTCAGCATTTATGGAGAATTCTAGTGGCTCGCTATCGTTCGCTGGTATCGCGGCGCTCCTCATGACGGTTACTGGTGGTTTCAACCCCAAGTCATTCTGATTATCTATGACCTCTGAAGTGCTTATGGTGTCCCAGTGGTCTGGCCCATACCGTAACCAAAGACGATCAAACAAATCATCTCGAAACCTGAAACCATCAATGCATTACTTCATCATAACCAATTGGCAGAATGATGGGAAGAAAGAGAAAGAGCGCCTTAAATACCTTACTGTTTCATTGGTTGCAGAACCAACATTGAACCTTACGAAGAGGGCTAATGAGCCCAGTTGGGTGCTATAGAGATCTCCCATAAGTATCAATTCTAACGACGATACGAAAGGTGTTCCAAATCCCGTATCAACCAGGCAAACTTGTACAAAGTCCACATTAGTCATCAAATGTATGAGCTCCTTGGAAACGACAGCGCTCGGATCACCCAGCTGCACAGTGTCCCACTTATTAGGCCCTATATGCAAGTCGAATACCGGTATACGGCCATCAGAACGAACCATCATAATCTCCATACATGAAAGTAGCTCTAATCAAGTAGGTCTGGTTAATTTCGACTCCGATCTTATAACAGTTTCTCTTCCCTTGAGGAAAGCTTCGAAGGTTCTGTAACCACATTGCTATTCCGGAGACATTATACTCTGGCGATATACTCATTGCGAATCCGGTCTCCACGAATTCCTCGTCGGACACGTAGATTATGGCCGTCGCAGGGTCTAGATATTCGGTACCCGCGGGTAGCCCGCAGTCGATGCTGATCTTATATCCTGCAATACACGAATAAAACAGCATATCGATTCTTTACGTTAGCTTGATTACTAAAGAGAACAAGTAGCATCATCATAGTTGGAGAGATGGAACATGTTACCTAGTTGATTTTGAGCATAAACAGAATTTGTAGTAGCAAACACAGCAATGGCCAGCAATGCCAAGAGGAAACGTTCTGCCATTTGCGTCACAGACTTTCGAGTACGTCTTCGGAAGGTTTAGTATTTCTGGGGACGGCTGAACTTCTGGCGGGTAACCCAAAGATGTTGCAAGAACATGTAATAAAAAGGTTCGCAAAAATAATTCAAAATTAGTAAGTATAATGTAATATTAAATAATTAAGTAAATGTACAGTTGCTTATAACTTGTAGCTTTATAAAAGATACGTAAGGGGGGGATAGAAGGACAAGAAAGAGCGGGCGAGGAGGAGAGAGTTATATTTGAAATTTATTTTCAATTTGTTATTTCGAACTTGAATTATCAATCATAAAAAATCTGAATTATTTAGAATAAAATTATTTTACCACGTGGTATAAATTAAAAAAAAAATTGAATCTGACTGAATTTTTTAAATATTATTTCTCGATTTTGAGCCATAATCACTTGGATTATATATTATTTAATTCTTTATTAACACATTATTTTGAATTATATAATAAATATTTAACTAAAAGTGTAAAAAATAGATCTTCAAATATAATTTTACAAATAACAAAGATGGTTAAATACAGTATGTCAGATAACTTGTACATCGACTTAATTTTTCCTAGAAAAAAAATATATATATATATATATATATATATATATATATATATATTAAGCAAAGAGTAAAGACAAAATAATTTTTGAATAGTAGAGATTTAGTAATATAAATGAAATATGTCAAGAATTTGAGAATAATTTGTCAAATAATTTATCTATGTTGATTTGGGCTATTATACGCCCCCATATATCGAAGGGCATAGACATGAGAATAGGGTAATACGATGAGGCTAAGCTCGATCATATGTATCCCTATAATATCCACGGTGATAATGATTAATGATTACCGTATCACTCATGTGAAACAGGTCACTCATGATACGTTTGTAACCATCAGAGATGTGGTGATTAATCTAATTATTGAAACATTATTTGCACTTGTACAAAATGGATACTCTTATGATCGCATACTTTATTATTCATATTTATATATACACAATAGATTTATTAAAACAGGACAAGTATGGCTGTTCTTGGAATCTCTAGACTTATGCATCATCTTCGTTGTTGTTCTAGCTGAGCAAGCGTCTCACTCTACTTGGGTAATTTCATCAGGATATATCTGCAAAAGAAAAGGTGAACAACATGAACTCAAGCTATTGTCTTGTACTAACAACTTGCGAAAAAAAGTTGCAATAAATGTCTTACCTGGGAAGGAGCACTCTTCTCTCTCATAGAGCTCAAAGTTCTAATCTTCAGCTCCCCTCTCCCAGTGGTTAGCTCATCCAATATCTCCGCATCGCTCCGTAGGTCCTCCTCGAGTCTACGGCCGGCTACTTCCCTTTCCTAATGGCAGGTAACGGAGACGAGTCAGCCATTATTGCAACAACAAAACAGTTGGCAGTTGCAGAGGTTTGGATGACAAATTTGTAACATTACATTGAAGGAGAGGCTGAGGGACCGGCGGGGGGCACCAACGAGTTCCTCGTACTCTGCAGCGTCAAGTTCTTGGAGGTAGTACGGTTTCATCAGCTTGGGAAGAACGTACTGCCTTACGCTGATTAGTACAAAGAATGGTAGAGGGAATAGGATCCCTGCGATCGGGATCCACGTGACGCCGAAGCAAATGAGGAAGTAGATGATCTGGAAGATCGTAAATGCCACAATGTACTTGAAAGGGACGGTCTCTACGAAGGCCGCATGATCTCCTTCCAAGACCCTGGAAACGGTAGATGGTTAGCCGCAAAATAGTCGAACAAATTTGTTAAAAGCGACGATGCAAAAAAGTCATTGCTTACTTGTACCGCCGGCTAGGTGTGACAAAGAGAAGCTTGATTCTTTCCCAAAACTGATTTCCAGGGAGATTATTAATGGCCATGTAGGCGAAGAACCCCCAAAGAACGGATGAAGGTATCTTCTTTATCGCAGGCATAGCGAAGACACAACCTGCGAGTAGAAGTGATTGCAGCAAGTTGCTCACTCGCTGCTCGTTAACTCTGACTGGCAAGTATGCATCAATGTGCCTATCGGGATCGAAGGTATCCTTTCCGCTCGCTCCCTGCTTCTCGCCTTTGAACACTGCTTCCTTCAAGTCTTCAAGTTCCTTCACAGCTGTAGTCTGAGAGAGAAGAAGACCGCGTGTTTCATTTGATTATTAGAAGAGTTGCAAAGAAGAAAAATGGAGGCAGAGAATTGGATCTTACAGCTGGACTACCATCCATTTCTATGAACACCTCTTGCATCTTTCCGTAGATTTCTGTGGGGCTCGCATTTCTATTGATGCTCTCCTTGGCACTCTCTAACATCTTCTTCTTGACCAGCTGCAAGTAATTTGACATAAGGTCATTTAAGGACCCGTAGCTCTAAGCAATTAGTCACACTAGCCAGTTCTCATTTGCAAATTTCTTCAGACATTTACCTGTCTTTCGAGCACGGCGAGGATCTTCATATGCATAGGCGACTGCGGTAGAAATCCATTTGATGGAGGTAAGCCAATCAAGCCACATAGCAGAGTCTGAGAAGTGACAACCATCGTCAGTTTAGATGTAAAATTAGAGGATTAGTCCACAATAAAGTGGACCATCTGCGTTGAAAAGATGATCTTATGTACCATGAACGCGAGGACCAAGATGTCATAATGGTAAGCAGATGGATTTTTTATATTGAACTCCTTTTGCTGTGCCAATTTTGAGGCAATATTATGGTCGAAGAAGTACAAGCCAGCAATCATCAGACCGGGGATGAATGCAGCAAAGATGTACGCTGGAGGAACGTTACCCATATCCTGAAATTCGGTCACGAAGATCGAATTATGTTGATGTAGTGACTCATAAAACATATAAAAACTTAACCTGAAAGATCATACCTCAATTACTGTCCAGTGATGCAAGGATAGTGTTTCCCAAGGGAGAGGGCTGAAGAGCCTCCTTGGAACTCCAGAAGGAACTTTGCTCGGCATGCCAAACGAAAGTACCGTCCACAGCACGACGATCATAGGAACGCCGTAATCTGCAATTGAACTTCTGAACCAGCCTGAACAAAACGGAGAACGGATTACAAAATGTTACAAAATGAACCTCGTCAACCTCTTCAACTTAGAGTTCATTCACTGACCAGTTCCGTACTTCCATGATCTTGCCGTTCGACTCTTAAGGGCAAGATACATAAGGCTAAAGCTAAATATGATGCCTAGTAGTCCATTTGCGTAGAGCCACTGGAACTGATACTTCTCGAGTTTGTCGTCCTCAGATTTCGGAACTTTAAATTCGCTCAGAATTCCCTATCGATCAAATCAAGCTTATGTGTGAGGATATTTTAGGACCACAACTCAAAATACTCGGCGCAATAGAATCAGACCAACCTTGATGGCTTCTTGGATGAACAGAATAGAAATGAGCAATGTAAAAGTTTCTTGTGCAATTCGGGTGAACCTTTTGACGATTGCGCTCGCGTTGAACATCGCCAGGAGAAACAACAGCATAGCAGTCCATACACAAACCCTGTTCAGAAAGAAAGTAAGTACTTCTAATCAAACCCAACAACAACATTTCGAAGACGGTCCAAAAAAGTTACAAGGTCATGTCATAAAATGATACCATCCAGTCCAGGCCAAGAACAACTTCTGTCCTATGGCTTCATTTCCTTTGGCAAAGTTGTAGAGGTACTTGTACACTACAACAGTTGGCTCAGCAACTCCCACAATCATCAAAGGTTGGCCACCTAGGATTGAGTGTATGATCCCACATAGTGCAGTTGATGCCAAAGCTTCTACCGTGCTTAAGCTGCCATCTGCAATATGTTAAAGCTTCCCATTACTAAAAAGGAGATTAATTGAGTTCTCTGATTGATATGGAAAGTCCAAAGAAATTCATTTAAAATTTTCATAATATAATCTCAATCTTCGAAATGCTATAATCTTCAAATTGGCCATTAAATCGAAATTTATCGCACTGGATGTACGAAAACACTAACCAAGAGACTTAGATTTTTACACGATTTCGAAGAACACAGATATATATATACCTGTTTCTCTACTGAGTTGCTCGCCAAAGGCGATGACCGGAAGGGCAGAAGCGAAGAAAATGCAAACAGTTGGTGCTAATATCCTGCCAATGAAAATAAATAAATAAAATATGAACTTTGCTATTAGAATCATACATTCCAATTTCCATATATATATATATATATATACACACACACACACAGACGCAAACCAAATTTTTTTTAAAACGGGTAAAAAACGATTCGATTTTTTCTCCCTCTCATGGTCCGAATGGTTTAATAGGTCATAATATTTGTTTAACTGAATTTTTTTAAATCGGCATTTTATTAGTTGTATTTAGTATTAAAATACTAATTACTTCAAAAAAGTTTTAAATTTTATTGCATATGTTACCATTTAGTACAAAAAATATGAATTTAATCAATTTTAACCTAACAACTCAAAAATAATATTTAATTAATAAACTTTGAACAAATTTCAATTGGATCGATCGATCTAACTAGATGTACTGCTTGATATGATTAATGATTGGTTAGACCGATGGTCACCAACTTACCTCCAATTCAACGTTCTCTAAGTTTCGATATAAAATGACATAGACAAAATTTGAGTGATGGCTCACAATCCGAACTAAGTTAGATCAAAAGCTTTAAAACAATGCGAATATACATATCAAGAAACAATAATAGTGTGTGTTAATAGATAGGTATGAACTTACCGTAGACCTGAACGGATACCATTAGTCCAATCTTGTTTATAGCAAGCTGCTCTATTCTTGACATCACTCACGACACCTGCGAATGGGCTCCCTATGTACTCCATTCTTCCTGTCTAAATAATGGAAAATTAAGCAAACGTATCAGTTTCTTCAAACGTGGTCTAAGTGAAAACATAGGTTTTTAAAGATTTGGTTCACAAATATCATCGTTTTTAGATTACATGATTCTATAAATTGGCGAGAAGTAATTTTTTTTACGTAAACTATTTGAAAAAGTAGGAAGACCGTATAGTAATTGAATACGAGTATGGCAGCTGTAAGAATAAATAAATTGTATCATTATAACAATATACACTTGGAACGGTACTGTTTAATTGAGATATACTTTTTTTCCGGAGTAAAAGACTACTTTTTTATTGATGAAAAATTTTAAAAAAATTTGAACATACCTTTGTAATTAAAAATAACATAAAATAAAGAAAAAGACTAGAATTGATTAAATTAATCATTTAATGTTAAAATACACATATTCGTCAATTACTTATCTCTTATATTATTACGGTATGTCTGAAAAATTAAGCACATTTAAGTTTATTACTACAATAGTACCATCTTTTAACATTTATTGCTTTGTACCCTGGTACTTTTTCCCTCTTGGTGATATGAATTACACTTTGGAAAGGAGTGTCAATAACTGAGGTAATGTTAGCAAATAATAAAGAAGGATTTTAATCCGTTATTAGCTACATAAGTCTCATAAGAAACATGGAATTCGAAGAATAATAATATGTTATGTGACAAATTGACTTAACAAAAAAAACTTTTGCTCCTTGTGTGTGTTCCTTATGTTTGCACTATTACGTTTTCTAATAAAAATATGTTCCTTATGTTTGCACTATTACGTTTTCTAATAAAAATAGCTGATAAGTATGAACAATTATCATCGTATCAAAGTCAACTTAGTGCTGGTTCCGGAGGAAATAAATACTGGGAAAAATCAGTAGCATGGCAATTTGGAAAAGTGTAGAAATTGTAATTGTATAATGGGTTCACCAATACTTTGTTTTTCTTGAATTTTATTGATTAATGGCTAAACGCTGAAATGTAGATATAGTTAGCTATAAAAAGTAGATTTTGTTAATCGGTATATAATTTTTATTTGTTCACACCAAAAGTACATTGCATCGAATATCATACAATAGAAAAAGGAAATTATTATGGCTGAAACTGCATGTAAGTATATTGCATCGAAAGAAAAAAGAGTAGACATCGTTCATACCCAAAATGGCTTGACGGCGTGGTGTCGCCGGCGGCGGCGGCTTAGAAGTGAAAGAGAATTCGGGTGGGGAAGAAAACAGAGGAGATGTAGTAGGAGGAGCTAGCCTAATAGACAGTGCGTTACTGCAATCCTACGGAGGTCTTTAAATACACATTTCATTGCATGCCGCCTCTAAGTATTTTTTATATATTTTTTTTTGTGTATAATTCTGTATATCCAGCTATTCTCTCTACTTGTTTTCTTAAAGTAAACTCTATTGGCCAAGTTCAACAGCGTAATTAAATTTTGAGTTCAAGTATTGAAAATTAAAATAGTGACAAATATTTGTTGGAAATTTTTTTATCAATTTTTTAAAGATCATAAATCACATAAATTTTGATTTGTCTTGTCAACCAAATATCAAATAGTAAAAATGTTTGTTGCACGGTTATTAGAAAAGAAAGGATACAATTTGTTATAGAGAATATCACATAAAAAAAATATATTAGATAAATTTATAAGTGTGAATAATCTATATATACATTACCTTAAAATTTTATATTAAATATGAAGATTTTAATATGATATCAAAGTGGGTTGATGTCATAGTTCATGGTGAAGCTCATGACCTCATTTGAAAGTACGAGAGATAACAAAGCTCGTGCAAACTTTAGCCTCATAAGTATGGTTTAAAGAGGTATGTTGGAGAAAATACCACATCGGAAAAAATAAGTAGGTTGGATAAATTTATAAGTGTGGATGATTCACCAACCTTTAGGTTGGATAAATTCATAAGTGTGGATGATTCACCAACCTTTTAGATGGCTTTGGATTTTGTTTCTATCCCAAACAATAACTTTTCCTATTCGTAAGAGGTGGGGTTTGAACTCCCGACTTCTTGGAAAGAAGTTAAAATTCGTTGTGAAGAGGTGTATTGGAAAGAATACCACATCGAGAAAAATAAGTAGGTTGGATAAGTTTGTAAGTGAGGATGATCTACCTATCTGGAGTCGAATTGGAGGGGACCCGACACCTTGGCCACGGCGTCGCATCCCCTCTGTACTCGGCTGTGCGCTTGTCCTCGGGCATGACTCCCACAGCTGACACTTGATTCAGCAGACTGAGGGAGAACACGCTCATATCCAACGGAGTACGTGCGAAGAGCGATGGCCAAATATAATTCATACTATTATGAAACTTAGAAATTATGTTTCGAACATAATTTTTTTAACATAATCCACATAACTTTGGATTATTCCAAATCCCGAACATCAAATAATTCAATTTCAAAATGTCGACATTGGTTCTCCATGCCCAATGAATATATAGTCTAAACCAGTGGCATAGTTCGGATAACTATTGTAAGTAACTACAGTTTTGAATACAGGATCGTAAACTGTAAGTTGTAAATTTGAGTAGAAATGGCTACGCCGCTACCTCAAACATTCTACAATTAAAATCTCCAACTAAATATAATCGGTGGCAGAGCATATAGGATCGTAAAATCTAATGTGTAATATTCTGGTACTAATATGCCAGGAGAGTTATCAAGTGGGATTTCTAGTCGCGCGTTTATCTTTTACAAAATTTGCTCATCTCGAGTAAATTAGATTATACATATTCTTGCACCTCGGTTGTATTTCAGGAGATGACTCCTCCAAATAATATCAGTTATATTTGTGCTTGTATTCAAGTATTTTTATGGGTATTCTATTCCATCTCGTAGAACGAAAGAAGAAAAACAGTAACCACGAATACAAATTTTACTTGACAGCGGAGTGGCTGGCCCCTTCGCCCTAGCAGGAATCTTTTATTTTGGGTTTCTTATGTGACCGCCGACGGAAAAGGTGGCGAGTAGATCTGCTTAGCCTTCTAGCAGCATATTCCACTTGCAGATTCTCCGACGCCGGCGATAATGTCTTTCCTACTTCTCGCCCGACCTTTTTCATATTAAAAACTAACCTACTGAACTAGTCGTTGATTCCGAGATAATGACAGATGCATGTGCGCTTTTGACTTTGGGAAGGAAGTTGCAAAGCTGGAATCGAAGAGGTTAACGATTGTTTAATGTACTAACTAGTAGTTAGATCAACTCTGAAAGAGTTGTACTAATTTAATGTGTATCAAGTTTGAGTTTTTAAAAACACATCAGTTTAAAATAATTGTTGGAAAATTTTAATCACATTTTAAATATAGTAATTACATCAAATTTGTATTAACCAGTACATAAATAAATAAAAAACCTATTGTTCAACGAGTCCCATTTTCATATAGTTTTTAGATTATTCTCAACTACTGTTGCTAACTGGAACTCACCATGTTCGAACACGTTGCTGAATTCCAAAAGTCAAAAAATAGTTACTTCAAGCGCAGCTGCTGCTGCTAAGTGCTAACGAACGTGAATTTGTCAACGGGGATTAAAATATGTGTCAGTAACATTTTTTTGTTAACCTTTTATTTTTAAGAAACAACTTTTTCAATAAAGTATTTTCTATTCGTAAAACTTGACCCATTTTTTTAAAAGAATTTAAGTTATCACTCAAACTAACTTAATTAATAATTTGTTGTATTAGGCAAACAACAAATAATTAACGTGTATGGTACAAAAACTTATTTGGCGTACAGCATCAAAGATAAGACACATCGGCGATCAACTACTACGAGAAGTCTTCAGTGCGTCCGTATCCCAACGCAGAGTCTATAACATAAGAGATATCCTTATCATGTCCTCGCAAGTTGGACAGTATTAATTTGATATCTTGAAAATGGTGTTGGCTGAGCATCTTAGGATGTTTCTTTGGTCGAAGTCAACTATTAGCTACTGTTTCAAATAATAAATACCCGTACATATCATATTTCCGTGCTTATCATATGTCCGTACCTACGTCCGAAAAGACAGATCTGGTAGGAACAAGGCATGTGCACGCCAGTTATCACGCATGAAATGAAAGATGCCCTAAACTGTTAGCTTCCTACTCCAATTTTTTTAACAATATGATCCAGAGCTCTTTCATTAAAAAAATTAGTTGACATAGATTCTGAATGAGGGGTGACTCAGCCCACTCCGGCGGAGGCGGAGGGGTGGAGGGGAGATTCGTGAAGTAGAGAACGACAAAATGGAACTTGTTCAAGGGTTCGTTTGTTCTGCCGAAAAATGATAATTATTAATGTGCGGCACAAAAGGTTGTAAATATTTTGAAGATTCAGCGAACAAAATTTGACATTGTTATGGTATAATAATTTATGTTTTAAAAATAATTAATTCTCTAGTCTGGTGAAAATTAAAAGTTTAATAGTTCTCCCAAGTGGTTAACAATATTTTATTTTTAATAACAAATACAAGATAACAAAGATAATGAAGCTCGAAAGAGCTAAAATGGTTTAGAAATAGAAAAGATGTATTTTGGACTTCTCTTAGATAATAACTGTCATATCTATTTTGAAAAATATGTAAAATGATTGGTTAATTATTAACTAATAACTAAAAAGTATATTTACAACGAGAGAAGGATGAGTGACAAGGAGACCTAACCACGGTTCAAATTCGAACGAATTCAAATCGAATTGATTCGAATTTGAATTATCAAAATATTAAACCATAATCAATTTGCCCAAGGACGAATTAAATATGAATTATAAATTTTTGAATTCGAATTAAATTCGAATCAAATTTGAATTGATTCTTAAATATATAATATTTAATTTAAAAATAAAAAATAAGGATACATATTTTTTTATAATTTGTCAAAATTTTGATTAGAATTCTTATCAAACGAATTAAATAGTTAAAGATTTTTATAATTTGTTAAACTGAGGAATTAGATTCGAATTTGTTTCAAAATTTGATTCGAATTAAATTTATATCAAATTTGATTCAAATTTGTGTATGTATATTTAAAAATTTTAAAAGAATGGTGAGTTTGCGGGAAAAAATATTAAATAAAAATGGGGGGAGGCAAGGAGGGGAAAATCTCAGTTTGGGGAGTTGTGGTTTGAAAACTTAAAAAAATGAGGGGAGGGGGCGAAAATTTAAAGAGGAGGTTTTACTATTTTAATTTCTTGATTATCATTTTTTACGGCATGTCCTTTATTTATTTTTAATAACTTTTAAAATTATTTTCAAAATTTTATAAGTACCACATTTTATTTTTTAAATTTAATATATCACAATCTTAATTCTAATAAAAAATTTGATTTATATAAACTCAAATTTATTAACTGGATATAATTTTTTATATAATTACTCATACTGCTATATAATTATATCATCAAGTAGAACAAATAATAGTAAAGAAAATCAGGAATAATATGGTACTCATACTATTCATTTTTTTTTTGGTCAATAAAAGGTATATTAATACTGCTTAGTAACTTACAACCGGATCCAACCTTAGAAAGGCAAGAAACCTGACTAAAACGCAAAAGGCCAGCAGGGACTCAATCCACGCAGGGATTGAAATACACCAGCAACCATCACAATTTATACAGCTAGGAGAACCAAAAGCTGCAACACAAGACTACAATTGCAGCAGAACTGGGTCACAGTGAAAGGAAGTCAAACTACTCCATTATCATCGAATTCAGGAATAGAAAAAGATTTTGGTAGCTCTGATCTTTCAACATTTTTGTCCACCGAATCCATTCGTTAACATGAAAATAAATGGAGTGCAGAATAAGCTCCCTATTGCAGTTTGCATCGTCAACTATAGCTTGATTACGAAGTAACCAAACACCCAACATAATCGCACCAAAAATTGCAAACCAAACCTTGTTTAGCATCCCGTCTTTCACCAGCCCCAACCAAGCTGAGAGCGAAGTCCCAGTGATGGTCCGACGCACCAACTTACTCCAATCTTCCTAGTAAAATAATTCTAGATTTTCCAAGTTTTAGCACAATGTAACAGTAGATGGTTACCAGATTTGTCCTTCGAGCTGCACAACGGGCAAAGACAATCCCATGCCTCAAGTTTATTTGCTCGGATCAAACGGTCTCTTGTTGGAAGCCTCCCTTGCAATGCCACCCATAAGATCATAAATCACATAAATTTTGATTTGTCTTGTCAACCAAATATCAAATAGTAAAAATGTTTGTTGCACAGTTATTAGAAAAGAAAGGATACAATTTGTTATAAAGAATATCACATCAAAAAATAATATAAAATATATATTAGATAAATTTATAAGTATGAATAATCTACATATACATTACCTTAAAATTTTATATTAAATATGAAGATTTTAATATAATATCAAAGTGGGTTGATGTCATAGTTTATGGTGAAGCTCATGACCTCATTTGAAAGTACGAGAGATAACAAAACTCGTGCAAACTTTAGCCTGATAAGTATGGTTTAAAGAGGTATGTTGGAGAAAATACCACATTGGAAAAAATAAGTAGGTTGGATAAATTTATAAGTGTGGATAATTCACCAACATTTTAGATGGCTTTGGATTTTATTTCCATCCCAAACAATAACATTTCCTATTCGTAAGAGGTGGGGTTTGAACTCTCGACTTCTTGGAAAGAAGTTAAAATTCGTTCTGAAGAAGTGTATTGGAGAGAATACCACATCGAAAAAAATAAGTAGGTTGGATAAATTTGTAAGTGAGGATGATCTACCTATCTCGAGTCGAATTGGAGGGGACCCGTCACCTTGGCCACGGCGTCGCATCCCCTCTGTACTCGGCTGTGCGCTTGTCCTCGGGCATGACTCCCACAGCTGACACTTGATTCAAGGCTTGATTAAGCAGACTGAGGGAGAACACCCTCATATCCAACGGAGTCCGTGCGAAGAGCGATGGCCAAATATAATTCACACTATTATGAAACTTAGAAATTATGTTTCGAACATAATTTTTTTTATCATAATCCACATAACTTTGGATTATTACAAATCCCGAACATCAAATAATTCAATTTCAAAATGTCGACATTGGTTCTCCATGCCCAATGAATATATAGTCTAAACCAGTGGCATAGTTCGGATAACTATTGTAAGTAACTACAGTTATGAATACAGGATCGTAAACTGTAAGTTGTAAATTTGAGTAGAAATGGCTACGCCGCTACCTCAAACATTCTACAATTAAAATCTCCAACTAAATATAATCGGTGGCAGAGCATATAGGATCGTAAAATCTAATGTGTAATATTCTGGTACTAATATGCCAGGAGAGTTATCAAGTGGGATTTCTAGTCGCGCGTTTAACTTTTACAAAATTTGCTCATCTCGAGTAAATTAGATTATACATATTCTTGCACCTCGGTTGTATTTCAGGAGATGACTCCTCCAAATAATATCAGTTATATTTGTGCTTGTATTTAAGTATTTTTATGGGTATTCTATTCCATCTCGTAGAACGAAAGAAGAAAAACAGTAACCACGAATACAAATTTTACTTGACAGCGAAGTGGCTGGCCCCTTCGCCCTAGCAGGAATCTTTTATTTTGGGTTTTTTATGTGACCGCCGACGGAAAAGGTGGCGAGTAGATCTGCTTAGCCTTCTAGCAGCATATTCCACTTGCAGATTCTCCGACGCCGGCGATAATGTCTTTCCTACTTCTCGCCCGACCTTTTTCATATTAAAAACTAACCTACTGAACTAGTCGTTGATTCCGAGATAATGACAGATGCATGTGCGCTTTTGACTTTGGGAAGGAAGTTGCAAAGCTGGAATCGAAGAGGTTAACGATTGTTTAATGTACTAACTAGTAGTTAGATCAACTCTGAAAGAGTTGTACTAATTTAATGTGTATCAAGTTTGAGTTTTTAAAAACACATCAGTTTAAAATAATTGTTGGAAAATTTTAATCACATTTTAAATATAGTAATTACATCAAATTTGTATTAACCAGTACATAAATAAATAAATAAACCTATTGTTCAACGAGTCCCATTTTCATATAGTTTTTAGATTATTCTCAACTACTGTTGCTAACTGGAACTCACCATGTTCGAACACGTTGCTGAATTCCAAAAGTCAAAAAAGAGTTACTTCAAGCGCAGCTGCTGCTGCTAAGTGCTAACGAACGTGAATTTGTCAACGGGGATTAAAATATGTGTCAGTAATATTTTTTTGTTAACCTTTTATTTTTAAGAAACAACTTTTTCAATAAAGTATTTTCTATTCGTAAAACTTGACCCATTTTTTTTAAAAGAATTTAAGTTCTTCATCACTCAAACTAACTTAATTAATAATTTGTTGTATTAGGCAAACAACAAATAATTAACGTGTATGGTACAAAAACTTATTTGGCGTACAGCATCAA
>SOPF01028652.1:0-40340 GCA_012979155.1 Hypericum perforatum
TGCAATTACCTTCCAATTCTGGCTCCGTTCTTTCCAATTCACAACACAAAATATTGCAACTTCGTTTCCTCCGATGATTGTTCTTTGAATGACCCTCCAGATTATCTTCTTCCCATCTTGGAAAATGACCTGATGACCTCGACATAGGACCTCCTGTTATAAGAACTTCTCAGCTCAGTTGATGAACTAGGTAGTTAGTTTCCTAGTTTTCTTATCCAATTGTCTCAGGACTTAAGTTTAAGGATTATCACAAGATACTTACCTATACCTATGCAGTATTATCGCTAGAGCGGTCTTCTGCATTGCACTCTTTTCCTATTCCGGGTTTCTCTTGTGAGGACAGGTTTACCGAATAGGTTTTTAACGAGGCCGACAACTGCAACCTCGTACCCACGTGCGAGGGAATTGTCGAGTGTTTAGATTGATTTTGTTGGTCCGTTGTGGCAAGCTCTCCCGTATTTCACTACTTGTATCGGAGCCTTGCCTACTTGGCTGTAATTCTGATTCTGCTATTAATGAAGCCAATTTCCCTTAAAAAAAAAAATAAGCAACAGTTATTGACTACCGAGAAAACCGAACAAAACAAAGATGACAATAATAACATATGAATGCATACAATTTAAGCCTCAAAATGTTATCTATTATTCAATTTTTCAATCTCAATTAACAAAAGGACAGGAGCATGTAAAAACATTAGTCATCAAGAAACAGTAATGTACGTACTAAATTATTAGGTAAATAGGGATGTCAGTAATAACTATTAAATTAGTCGTTTTACCGTGGAACAGTTTATTGTAATGATCTAATCAATCAATTTTTTATTCTCACAAAAACAACTATTGCCAAGACAAAATGCTCAAGTTTTGAAAATATGTACGCAGTCATAATATATGTGACTAACAAACCGGATTATTAATATTTAAAATTATAATGAGAGTTTAAGATTATTATAACTAATATTAATAAATTATGGTTTGAACAAATATATATATATATAAATCGCAAATAACATAAAAGTTGAAGAAGCGTATCTTTACGACAAGTTAATTTGCACAATCGCAAAAATATCACCTATTTCTACCTTATGTTCTCCGGTGATAGTCATCTTCTTTGATATTGCAAACTCTGGATTTAATTATGGATGAGGCTATAATTTAACCATGTGCCCTTAAAATCTTAAGATCCATCTTATAGCTTCAGGTCTCTGTGGGTAAGAAAGCTCTCATTGTATAACGTCTAATCACGAGTACAATAGAATGCACTATTGCACTCCTTTCGAACATTTGGTGGTCTAGAACTCTCACTCTTATGAATATGAGAAATATTATGATGTAGAGAGAGATTGAAAAATCAAAGAAAGAGTATTAGCTAATGGAATACTTTGAAATGGAGGAGGAGAGATCCTTATATAAGGAACCTAGATCTCCAACATTCAACTCTACAATAATTATATCTATTAACAAGGTGAGTAAAGAGGTAGTACATTCAACCCAAAATTAAATTCAAAAGAGAAAAAAGTTTGAGGGCATAGGCTTATCCAGAAGGAAGCCCAACATATTTTAGATTGAGAATCGCTTCAGCATGTTCAACCGAGCTTTAAAAAAAATTAGATCTTGAAACCTGGAACAATTCTTACAAACCCTTAATTCTCCAATTTGTAATCATATCACTTCAGCCAATTTTCATTCACACTCAAAATTAATTTTTCTTTAAGTATTTTATATCGCTACGAAATTTAATCAACAAACTTTACAATGAATCTCGCAAATATCCAAAATTATTTTGCACAATATTATTATACACTCACTTGTATTTGGTTATCTCTTTTTTAATTGTAAACTAATTCTCCATATAGTTATAAGTAAGGGTGAGGGTTTAGGAGGTGAGGTGTCGGAATTGGGATGACTGCGAGGACGAGAAACTTCAAGCATCATGCTATCATTTTGGATGTTTCGATCATATTGACAAGGCTAGGTTAATAGTACAAGATATCGTGTACAAGGTATCGTGAATATGTTGATTTAATATCCTTAAACACATATCAATTTTTAGCCAATTAATTTTTATTCATATCAAAAATTAATTTTTTTTAAATATTTTATATCGCTACAAAATTTAATCAACAAATTTTGCAATAATTTTACAAATACTCAAAATTATTTGATCCAATCTCATTATACATTCATTTTATTTAGCCATCTCTTCTCTTTTATAAATCAATTCTCCAAACAGTTATAAGGCGGAGAATTGGGAGGTGAGGTGTCGGAATTGAGATGACTGCAAGCACGAGAAACGTCAATCATGATGCTATCATTTTGGATTTCTCGATCATATTGACAAGACTCGTGATCTTCCTATTCCAAATGACATTTAGGTTAATAGTACAATATATCGTATACAAGATATCGTGAAAATGTGAGATTTAGTGTCAAGCTCAAATGTAAAATTGACGTAATAATGTAGATTTGAAAAAAAATGAAAACACGTATCATCTCTGCCTCTCTGGATTCTAATGACAAGGGTTTAATCATGGATGTCTTGTAATTTATTCGGAACACTTTGGACAAAAAAAAAAGATAATTTTCTGAAATAAGAACACTGCCGGAGAAGAAAACAAATTCCATTTTTTTACCGAACAACTCGAGTATATATTTTCAGATCTCTATCATTTGTCGGTTCAATTTATAGGACTTAGTTTTAAACAAGTACCATGGTTTCGTTTGAACTAGAAAATTTGTTTGTTCATGAAATTTGAAGTTGGCAATTTTCAAATTGTAGTCTCTAAACTTTTATAGATTGCTAACCACATTTTGGGGTATTGATTAAATTTCCTAATCATACCAATGTCAAGCAAGAATTTCCCAAACTAATTGGTGAGTAACAATTTGAATTATTGGTCAACTTTCCCAAAATTTGGATAAAATTCGGTAAAAGTCAATTTGCCATGTATGGACTAATAAAGATATCGTTTCCTTGCTTCTTTTGTAAGTAATTGTTCATTTGCGACATAAATTTATTGTATTGTCCTTATTGTTTTCGGAAAGTAATGGATGCCATTCATTTATGGACATAAATGATAATTCATAAAGATAATTATTCCCGTATTCCTTTTGAAAGTAATATTTGTCATTTATAAACTTAACTTATTTACGTTATTGTTCCCAAAAGTCTTTTAAATTTTAATCTAAGTTTTAATATGGAGAGCTGAACATTATCATATCTTATTTTAACTATTTATATATATTTTTTTTTACATTTACGAATTTTGAATTTAAAATCTCATAAAATATATATAAGTTTCTTACAATTTCGACAGGTTCTTTTAAAAAAAACTTGGACTGCTTCTCATTTATATTGTCGTTCCCTAATTTTGGTAATGAAGACTTCTTAATTAATTCGATGAACTGATTATTTGACCCAATAACAAGTATTTTATATATATATATATATATATATATATATATATATAACCCCCGGTTGGCTTTGGGCTGCCACAATCATAGAAAAGAAGACGAAGAAATAAATCCCTGGAAATTTGTAAGTGCCGATTTCTGAAGATGGCTAAGTTTTTTGGCAACCATGGGATCATCACCATCCTTATATTAGCCTTCGCAGGTTTGTTTTGTACTCATCACTATCAACTTTTTAATCTCTAGTATCCGAATTCGAGTGACGTTGGATACTAAAGATAAATAGTTTTTTATTTTGTCTTTTTCAATTAATTGGACCGAAATTTTTGTAAGGAAAGGGATTGAGCCTTTTGGGCAAAATAAACAGAACCCGAGTTTAACTTTTCTTCTGGTTGCAGTTGCAGGAATTTTTGTATCCCATGTTGAAGCAGTTGAACCTGGAACACTGATGTGTCTACTTGGTGAATGCAGATCTCTCTGCAAAGGACATGGAATTTGTGTTCTCGTCGGACCTCTTCCAAAGTGCATATGCACCGGCAAGGGTCACGAATGAGTGTGACCATCTTTTATCGATATAAAATATGATTAATAAAGATGATATGTTGTGTCATCGATAGAAAATGATTCTCATAAGAACAAGTGTAAGACGATGAAATAATAAAATCCTATAGTATCTCCAAGAACAAATTTCGTCACTCCGTCGAACATTTTTAATCCACGGTGTCTTAACGTGCAAATTGATTAAACCACATGATATAAGTGAACTTTAACTTTTTTTCTACAAACTCTTATTATTTTTATGGACAGTAATTGTAAGAAAATTATTAGACTTTACAAAAAATATGCACAGACACTCATACATTTAATATAGATTGAAGCTCTTAAAAAAGACGAAATATGGAAACAATGGTGTACTTTACCCCAAAAAAGGTGTACTTTACCCCAAAAAAGTCTTTCGTCATAAATTTTGTGATTCATAATATTTGAAGTTGAGATCTTTCTTAAATAAATTTCTTTACCATGTGACGATACCATAATTGTGGAGATCAACGCTATTTCTTTATTTTAAGCTTAGGCCATTAGCTGTCAATCTTGTGGGGGAGGGAGCAGCCTTGTATCTGAACCAGGAACTCGAACAATAATTCATTACACAGACAGATCTTAAGATAATTTTAGTTATTACATGGTCGTCGAATATGTAGAAAGCATGTGCTCCATACGCATAATTTAATAATTTATGTGCCCTAAAAGAAACGTTCAGATTTGGGATCCGTATATTGCTCGACATTAAGATTGGCCCACCTAGGAGAGTTCAATAATTGAGTTGGATTGAAGCAAGCCAGCCTTAAGAAATTTAAATATGGCGTTATGCGATCCAGAGGTTAAGGTAATCTCAAATTAAGAAACTAATAACAGTTGACTAAAGTAGTGACAGATTTTAATTGATCTAAGGAAATTTTGATTTTAACATAATTGTCATAAGAGTTAATTTATGAAAGGGACTTGAATATTTTGAACTATTTAATGTTCGATTCTAACTAAAATGTAAAATATCTCATTTCAAGAGAAAGTTGGTATAAAAGAATGGCTCAGGATCATTGAAGGACAGGCGCGTTCCTTAATAAAAAGGACAGGCGCGTGCAGATAATTATCGAATCTCACGTACCAAAAAGGGTCCTCGTTGAGACGCAACCTAATAAATTAATTCCCACCAAAATCTAATAAATTAATATGTATCACTAATCAATTATTAATCGTGGAAAAATCGTTATTATTTATTCAGATTTCGAATTCAATTTCTAGGAATGTACTACTATAAAATATTTCTTGAGAAAATTTTGACATATTTAAAAAATTTAAATGATTCGAACTTATATTAATAGATTTAGTAGATCTAGATAAAAGGATACAAAATAAAAAATAAATTAATGTACGACAAGAAACCTTAATAAATTAATGTAACAATCAATCATCAATCTGCAGAGATTTCATGGGTAAAAATAAGTTGCCTTTACGTTGGCGTGGGTTGATACCCAAGTTAAAGCTAGCCAAGTTCATAAAATAAGGATATCTTTACTGACTTTTTAAAGTATCTGGTATAGTGTTGATCAAAAGGAAACTTCGATCAAAGTTGTTAAAAAAAATAGAATTTCTCTATGAAGTTTTTTTAAAGAGGATCGATTCAACAATTACTAATGCAAAATATATCAATGAAAAACTTTTTTTCAAAATATAACTCAATTAAATTTGAATATACAAAATTTACCCAAATAATAATCAATTTTGTTATATCTATGAACAATTATTAATCGAAATTGAAGAAGAAATCTTCTAAGAATATTATCATTTACAAGATTCTTAAATTAATATTGTGCTCGCGGGTATCACCAACTTTTTTTTTTTTTTGGTTGGAATCACCAACTTTTGTTAGAATAAAGATATCTATCTTAGAAGTGGCCTGCCAATGCTAGATTAGAAAATGGTATAGAGATACGCACTATACGGGTTTCTTTTATTTTATCAATTTCAGACACGTGGATTAGATTAAGGTGATGAACAGAATGTCACCCAATGTGTTTCCCGACAATGACAAGATTCCAGCATATCTACTTCAAGTCACAAGAGAGTGGTCTCTTAGTGTTGCTATAAGAGTGGACTATTTTTTTCTGGTTAAATTAGACAAACAGGATAGGCTTTTGGCTGGATTAGACATGTTGGTGTCCAGTTGTAATGTTTCATCGTGCGACGAGGTGGAGATAGAGCCAGAGTGTCAATTTTTTATAATATAGATCACCAATGAAAATTGATTTAACCAATATAATATTTGAATTCACTTGAAACGATTTTGAGTTAAAATTTTACTCGTGTACATGATATTAACAGGAGAGTAATCTGTAATTAAGATTTGAAATCATGCGACTATGAAAACTAAAAAATCATGCAAATACGATTGACATTATTAGAAGAAAAAACTAGAAGATTACAAAGGCTCCACAAAATGCAGGAAGCAGCGGCAATTGGACTACACAAGATGACAGTATGTCCCCTGGTGTTGACCTGGACAGCAAATTGAAGCAGTAAACTCAAATGAGTCTTGTCAATAAGCACTGAGAAACTTGCTCGACCTTATGATCCCTTAATGCGGTTGGCCATTACCAGTACACCGATAGAAAGTTTCATCTCACCTCGACATCTCCGAAAGCTGGTCGCCTCGTAGAAGGTCTTCGAAACACGTCTTATTTGAACCAATGGAGGGACCTCGATTCAAACTGCAGAGTGATAATGATGCAAAAGAACAAGCTTTCTCGAATCACAGTGGGAAAGAAAAAAGTAATGCATATGCATGCATACTGTGAAGAAGATGGGGAAATGAAGTCCATTGATGAGGATCCGGACATAAAACCGAAGGCCTAAGGATGGAGATCCTTTGGATTCTACACAGACTCCATACTGATGAGGAGCTGTAGCTAAGAGGATGGAGTCCTAGTAGCAGCCATAAGCAGGGGAAACCCAAGCATAGTATAACGATTATCAGAAGCATTCAGTTTACAGTAATGAGGATCACAGAACATCTATAACAACAAACAGAGAGAATAAAAAGGTTTTAGTCGTCAAATTTAACACGAGATCCAGCTACAGCTCTGTTGTTTCTGCATTTATGAACTTTGGGTATGTTTCAGAGAATTCATAAATAGAAGTTGTAATTGCTCTATATAGACAGTGCACAACTCACATCTACATAACTCTGGACACATGAACAGAGAACAGAATCTCTCAGATGACATCTTTTTGGACCTTATGGAAATGAAAATGGAGGAAGCGATTCCATTTCTGTTATTTATGCACTTTGCAAGTACAAAACTCAAAATAAACATGATTTAAGATACTGCTTCACTGAAGACTAATCATCTAAGAATGTTTAAAAATAGTTTAAACATTTAAATGATGCACACCTCTTGACATTTGGTCTGAGAAAGAGCCTGAGCCCAACATAAACGATGCCGTGGACATGCTTCTTTAAGCCATGACCACATTCCATTACAGGGAGAGATGCTAGACCACCAGGTACAACAAGGGAGAAAGTAATTACACGTCTACAAGCCTGTAGATTTGCAGAATGAAACTGACACCATCATCTTAGCATCTATCCTCTATGCATTAGAAACCACGGATCTGAACGATGGAAGCCGACAAAAGAGCAACTTGACAGAGCAAACAACCAACAATTACGACATAACCAATCCAAGAATCTACGTTATCGCTACCAGAGCTACCACTAGACACCACCTTCCATCCATCAGCTGGAAAACCGTCTAAAGCACCCAAATTCAATCGTCCCCAGTTGGAAACAAGGTAAGAACCTTCCTTCCCCCAGTCCCATTTGCGGACTCCAAGTCCTCCACATACCCAGGAGCCAAAGAACTATGCACATTATTAGCCCCAACTCTATGCACACTCCCTTGCTGCTGATGCGTCTGCCTCGAAAGAAACGGATGATCGAACTGCCCATTCGGCGGGGACCCGAAATGCCCCATCTGCCGATGGTAATGATTCTGCAAGTGCGGGTGCGCACCCGCAGCTGCCGCAGCGGCCGCCATCTGCTGCTGCTGCTGCTGCAAAGCCGCGACAGGCACAAACGGCATGAAGTGCTCCGAACTACCCCTCCCGGGATGCAGGAAGTGCGCGGGAACAGGGGAGCTCGCAAACAAATGCTCCGTGGCAGCGTCCGCCACGCTGCCTCCCCCCGCTCCCCCTCCGCCCCCAGACGACAGCCCTTGCATC
Organism: Hypericum perforatum; assembly: GCA_012979155.1. Classification (NCBI taxonomy): domain Eukaryota; kingdom Viridiplantae; phylum Streptophyta; class Magnoliopsida; order Malpighiales; family Hypericaceae; genus Hypericum; species Hypericum perforatum. Next base: position 8,193 of record SOPF01028652.1, read on the forward strand.
CTCTTGAGGTAGAGCCGGTACTTCTGCAGGTGGCTCGCCACATTCTCGCGGGTCAAACCGTCAACGCTCATCAGCTGCATTATCGTCTTGGGAACCGCGTTCTTGATCCCGAGATGGGCCACCGCGTCCACGAACCGCTTGTGCAACTGCGGGGTCCACACGAGGCGTGGCCTCTTCAGCGTCCTCGCTGGCTCGTCCCCGCCTCCGGCACCGGACCCCAGCTCCGACGAGTCCCCCCCAAACTCCGCCGAGCTGTTCGCACCCGCCACCGGAGTCATCGGAGCCGGCACCGACACCGGCTGGTGGCGGTTACTGTTGGCCCCGATGTCGAAGGCGACGGCGAGATCGGGAGTGATTAGGGTTTGGGACAGCGGCATGAGCTCGTCCGGGGACGGTAGCTCCTCCTCCCACTTGGCGAACCAATTCCCTTCTTCCTCCCTCATTTCCCCCCCAAATTACAATTCTACCCCTGAAAAAAAAGTCGTCCACTCTCACTCCACTAAACTCTCTCTCCCTCTACAGGACTTCCATGACCGGAGGAGACAGTTAAATCTTTAGAGAGAGAAAGGTAGAGAGAGAAAGAGAAAGAAGCAGAATTTTTTGGTGGAAATTGAAAAAGGAAGGATTTTTCGGGGACCCAATTGGGAATTGGGAAATGGGTTGGTGGCGGAAGAGGGAGGGAGGGAAGGAAGGAGGGAGGAGGGAGAGGAGTTCGAGGTGGATCTCTTGTTGTGTTTCTTTTTCAGCTTTTATTTATTAAAGAGGTTTTTGTTTGGTTTGTTTGTTTTTGTTGCCACTGACGCCTTTTTCTTGTTGATTTTTATGGGCGCAAAGAAAGAAAGAATAGATTGGACTCTCTCTCTCTCTCTCTCTCTCTCTCTCTCTCTCTCTCTCTCTCTCTCTCTCCTCTGGGTCCTTGTCTGTTTGTGTTTTTCTTTTGTTGTTTTCTTTTCTGGATTTTAATCTATTTTGCAAGATGAATATCTGCTGTCCGAGATTTGAGGGTCTTAAGTACCACTCGAGAGTGAGTTCAATAATTGGATAGGGTTGTTAATACTTAATAGGTTGTTATAATTTAATTAAAAAAATTAAATTCTTTTTATTAGAAAACTAATAATGTTAATATATGTTTAAAAAAATTTAACACATTTAAAAAATTTTATTTAATTTGAATTGCAAACTGATATAAGAAATATTGTTCAGATCTTCTAATGTTCTATATTACTACCTTTGTTTGTTTTTGGCAAGTGGACCAAGTTGTAAATAGTAGATAACAAACTAAACAACAAAATAATATATAATCAATGACCTACTCTATCGTTTCAACTTGTTTGATGATTACATTAACTGATTAAACAGATAACAATACCCCGACTTCTCTGATTCCCAAAGGTAAGAAGATTTTCTTAGAAGTGACGATGACTTGATTTTGTTTCGAATTTTGAGTTATGAAAAAATTTGATCCTGATTTGAACCAATTTATAAAAATTCAACATTTTTTGAACAAATTAAATCTCAATCAATATATCACAAAATAATCAATTCGTTAAATTGCTTATTTTTCATACGTGAAGTTTCACGGTAACTTGTTGTTTTGTTTCTCGAACCTTCGTGCATAAAAGATGAATTCGACTATTTATAATTCATATTCAAATTTGTATTTGGATGAATTAAATACGAGTGTTTTTTTTATAATTTAAATTTGTAAAATTATAATTTAAATTTACAAAATTATAATTCAAATTTGAATTGGTTTTGCAGTGGTAAAAAGAAACATGCCTAAACAATTTTAGTCGCAAAGGATGGACGACTACTTTTTTTGTAGTTGTACAGTTGTGTGCGAGCTGTGTGCAGGAGCTGATTCGGCACAGACAGACAGATATATGAGGTGCTCAGGAAGACAGGTGTACTTGGATTGATTGGATCAGGTGGTGTTTCTTTCCCACGCGCGTCACCGTGCTAGTGGAAAATATCCTTACATTTTTTCTTTATCTAACGAACTACGAGGTTAGCTTTTATGGAGAATAAAGTTTGTTCGGCTTAGAAAAAGTTCATTTTAACGAACGTCTTTGTGATTTACTATTCTTCCATTTTGTTTTATTTTAATAATATAGAATTTTTATAATCATGATAAAAAATTATTACAAGTGCAAACTTTAGAGACACTTATCAAAATAATAAACTGAACTACGATCAGACACTAAAAATTTATCTTATAAAAAAAATACATATAAAAATGTTTGAACCAATCAGTCGTAAATCAGTCTAATGAAGTTTTTTCCCTGAAAAATGTTACCATCCACCAAAAATTAACAATTTGATATTAATTTTTTAAATTGGTGTCCACGTGGTATCTACACGGCTTCTCTTATTTATTTATTTTTTCATGATATTGAATAAGTGACCAAGTAAAAAAAAATCTATACCTTCGTCACTCATGATAAAAAAATTTCGTGGGTTGGATTACTTAGATCCTCATTAAATCACTCGATTCTTCAAAGTTGGAGTGTGGTTGTTGATGATTAGATTAGATTTAGTTGGGTTCTTCAAGGCTGGGTTTTTCGCAATCGTTAACAGTTTTGAGCTATTTGTTGATTTTAATTAATTGGTTAAATTCTCAAGTAAGAAGAAGAGGGACGATGTGTGCAGGGAGGAAGATGACTTTGTGAAGTTTCTTTTGAACTAGGAGCTCCTCTCCGGAGAAGACCCTGGTCTCCGCGCTGACATCTGGGATGAGGCAGATAAGCAGGGAATACTTTACCAGATTAGAGTCAAGCATATTATGTCGAAGTTACGGAAAAAAAATTATGCAAGTGTTCAGACACGATTTTTTTTATTTGGTCACAAATTATTTTTTCATGATTTGAACGTCATATATAATTTTTTTGTGACATAGTTTATGTGGTGGATTTTTTTTTTTGGAAGCCAACGTGTCTATCAATTTGATAATTTAAAAAAGATATCAAATTAATAATTTTTGATAAATAACAACACCTTTCAAATACAATAAGTGACGTTTGGATGATCTAAATGATTTTTTATTAATTTCACATCACTTTTTGAGCTCATCACATAAAACTCAGAAAGCTATGTAGAATATAAAAAAAATTAACCACTTTTGATCACCCACTCACCATCTTTCAAAGATTTGTAAAAAAATATTACAAAAAAGTGGACGCAATGAGCTCAAAATTATGTGAAAATAAAAAATCACAATTCCTCGATTCGATCACTAACTTATAGTCCTTCAATTTTTTTAAAAGAAAATTTAAAAATGACATCGGTGCACCATTTTGCAGTCCATGAAGATGCGACCTGTTAAAAATTAACCAAAAAATTAACGACTTTTGATCACCCTTATCATCTTTCAAAGATCTGTTAAAAATATTACAAAAAAGTGGACGCAACCTGTAGGCGTCTCACATGGCTATTTTTCCAAAAATTTGGAAGGACGATAAGTTGATGTTCACGATGATTTTTTTTTTAGTTTGCACAAATTTTTTAATTTGAAGCAATGAGCTCAAAATTATGTGAAAATAAAAAATCACAATTCCTCGATTCGATCACTATTCACTAACATATCGCCCTTCAAATTTTTTAAAAGAAAATTTAAAAATGTTGCACATCGGTGCACCATTTTGCAGTCCATGAAGATGCGACCTGTTAGCTAGTTGCCTCCCCTTTTTATTTTGCTTTATGTGGAGGTAGTCGACTTGCTGCTAGGTTGTCTTCCCTATCATTTTTTTAAAATTAGCCATTTATGAAAAATGTTTCTTTTTTATTATTTTAGGAATTTTGATAATTATTTGAAAAAACACATACGTGGTCCCTTTTGTCCTTGTTGAGCTCAGATTGCTACGTTGCAGCCAAGTAGCTTTATGGTCCGTTGAAGACAACTAGGTTGGCAGCCACTCACAATGACATGCCATCCCATAATTTACATCATATCTTAATGAACTCAATACATGATATCATAAATTTAACATTCATAATATCAAAAAAAATAAATATACAAAATAATTCAGGATGTTGGGACCGTTGTACAATTTTCGTGGTTACCCTACGCCCATTTTCGGACTCTTCTTCTTGTCTGGCTGACGTTGGTCATCACCCAACAAACGAGCCAGACAATAAGTAAGAGTTCAAGAATGCCCCTATCCAGAAAACGGCGTACGTGCAATGCACCTTACCTATTGCCATTTACAAAAATACACGAACAGCCATGTTCTTTCTACCCTAAAAGCCAATCACGCTACGCTGTCTTCTTTAATTTAAGATTCAATTTCACCGTTCTTGGAAAAGTTTTACAATGGTGCCGAAATACTACGAGACACGTTATTATAAATGTTTTTGTAACATGATTTAATCGCTAAAATCATTCAATTTTTCAAGATGTTAACGTAAATAGTCGAAATCAGATTATTTAAGACTTTTGAACATATAATTGGCGCGATATTATATTTACCCACGACGACAATTTCACAATTGCAATAACCTTTCACGTAGGCCACATGCGTTATATGTCCATCAGCTTTGATTAGTTAGTCCTCAAACCATACCGTACTAATAAATATTTTATATTAATATCACTAGTAATATCCTTTATTTGATTGATTATCTCCACATACCAACATAAATATTTTCAGGCACATACCATAAAAAAATTGCAAGACGTACTTCATCTTAAAATTACTCTATGCTGATAATTTTTTATGATTTAAAGTAATTATTAATTTAGAAGGGTTATACTATGTACTCTACATCAAGAGTAGTTACATTTAGATTTTTCAGAGCAGTTTTGTGTTCTTTTGTAAAAACTTGAAGACTACAAATTTGAATTTGATTTAAATAAAATCACAACCATCATTCTTCTCATCAAATTTTCAAAAAGAGTTCAACATAATCAAATTAAATTTTAGAAAACTCGAACACTTTCCTGCCTATAAAACACCAACAACCGCGACGAATCCTTCATAGATCAAAAATATTAGTATCAGCAACCTATACTGCAAAATGGGTTCGATTGCCTCACAAGAGACCCTCTTATGTGCATCTTTTTTAGCCCTCTTCCTCTTCTTGGTCGGAGCAGAAGCTGGTGGGATCGCCATCTACTGGGGAGGAGTCGGCGACGACGCCACCGAAGGGACCTTGGCGGAGACTTGCGCCTCCGGCAACTTCCAGTACGTGAACATCGCCTTCCTCGCCGTCTTCGGGAACAACCAGGCTCCGCAGGTCGATGTCTCCGGCCACTGCAGTGGAAGCGAATGCACAAAGCTTAGCCCCCAGATAGAGTCCTGCCAGGCCAGAGGCGTAAAGGTGATGCTCTCCATTGGAGGTGGTGACGGCAGTTACTACCTCACATCAACTGAGGATGCTAGGCAAGATATTGTTTCAAATTTTATTGAATTATAATATAGTTTCAATATTTAACTTAAATTTTTAAGTTTAACTCAGGAAAACTTAAAACTTTTAAGTCATATTTACATGACTGTCACACTTGCATAAGCCGATGTGTGAGTGAAAGGGTTTAAATTTTGATATCATGTTAGAATATTCGTGTACTATTTAAAATTTTATATCAATGATTCGATGAACTTTTAATATTTTTTAATTTTAAGGATTAATATTTAGGTCAAAAATACTCTGGACCACCATCAAATTTTTTCACACTTATTATCATTAGACCAACTTTAACAAAATTTTCACAAGTATAAACTCATAATTTATACGTAAACCCATCCCACTAGCTAGCAATTCGTTACTATCTAACCCAAAATGATTTCTTTTGCTATTAAAAGTGTAACAGAATTTCCTGGCAACTCCACTGCAGGCAAGTGGCCAGTTACTTGTGGGACAACTTCCTAGGAGGACGATCCTCGTCCCGGCCGTTCGGTCCGGCCGTCCTCGACGGGATCGACTTCGACATCGAGGGCGGGACGACACAGCACTGGGACGAGCTTGCGAGGTTCCTTAAGCAGCACGGAAGCCAAGGGAAGAAGAGGATGTACCTCGCAGCCGCCCCCCAGTGTCCTTACCCTGACGCTTGGATGGGAGGTGCACTAAGCACAGGGCTCTTCGACTTCGTCTGGGTCCAATTCTACAACAACTACTGCGAGTTCTCCAACGGCCAGATCGGCTCCCTCGTCGATACTTGGAACCAGTGGACCTCGAAGGTCCCGGCCGGGAAGATCTTCCTCGGGTTGCCGGCTTCTCCTGGTGCGGCCAACGGTGGGTTTGTTCCGGTTTCGGAGCTGTTGTCCGGTGTTCTTCCGGCCATTAGAGGCTCTCCGAAGTATGGTGGTGTTATGCTTTGGTCCAGGCTTTACGACAAGAAGACTAGGTATAGTGACAGCATCAAAGGCAGAGTCTAAGTTGGAAAGTCGAATCACGTACTTCAATCAATTTATTTATGTCTTTTGTTATTCAGACAAATCTAAAGAGGGAAAGAGGATCTTTTAATTTGGTCCTCTGGCGTCTTTAGATGAATCTTTACATTTGTGTGCTTTATTCCTGGTTCCTTTGAAGGAGTTTGACACATACTATGGACTTGCATTTGTTGTTCATAGAGTTTATTAGTGTTGCATCCTCGAAATAATGTAAGATAAGCACAAGGGTAATTGTTTGTGTTGGATCTTTTGGATTCATATGTGAAGTAATCATGTAATATATTTGGTTAATCATTTGAAAGTGATTCAATGTAGAGTAAGTATTTGGACTTTAATGTAACAATAGGACGTGGACCTTAATAGAGTATGGTAGTTCGTAGTCTGTTTTGTTTTGTGATTATTTTATAGTCAATTTATGTTTTATATGGTTATTATTTGCGTTACAAGTACTATAATTGGTTATATATATATATATGTGGCATTTATGATGATCGATAAAATTAAGTGGTTTATTTTATCATGATATTAGAATGAGTTGATTCAATGTCTATTGTTGAGTCAGTACAACCTTTATTTCTTGAACTTTTTGACTTGATGTGAGTTTTGTTTGAGGGACGTACATGTTGAGAGTGGTCCACATATATTAAAGCATGTGGGATAAGTTATTTCATAAGTATTTAAAATTTATCAATCCATTACCTTAAAAGTATGAGTTAGAAATAAAAAAAATTAACATGGTATCATAGTAACAATTCACATCGTCAAGAATCATGTTTATCATGAGCAAACCAAATATTTCGTGATTGACTGTTATTTTATTCGTTAACATGTCTAGTCTAACGAGATCGTCTGTTGAAAATTCCTAGAGAGAGCTAGTTGATTGGCGTGTTTACCAAAGTTCTTCGCCAAGATCATTTATAAAAAATTGTTTGTAAGTTGAGCTTTATTGATTCTCGCGCTCCAACTTAAAGGGAGAAGTACTGGAGTATGGTAGTTCTCTAGTTTGATTATGTCTTATTTAGTAATTATTTTCTAGTAAAGTTATGTCTTATATAATTATTACTTGTGTTACTTGTAATTAGTTATATATATAACATTTATGATGATAAATAAAATTAAGTAACTTATTTCATCAGAACAAAATTAAAGATATTAGAAAAAAATTTAGTTTTGTGGAAAAAAATCAGAATTACAGAAATTTGTACACATAGAGTTATGGTCTTTAGATTAGATGTGTCATCATACACTACGCTTTCCTATTGATAAATGATAATAGAGCATAGAAAATTAAAGGAATTTTTTGAAATATGTCTTAATTTGGAAAACAAACCCATCTTTCAAGATTAGAAACCGACTGTATTCTCTAAGTAAAAAATTTAGAAAAGCTGGAGATACTATGCATTTATACCACATAAAAGGGTGAAACTATATAATACTAGAATACACTTTCCTCTATATATTTTTGTATTGCACCGATGACTTGCATAAATTTTGCAGTGACGTTAGAGTTTTATCCTATGATTTTTTTGAAAAGTAGACGATGTTAATGAAAGTTTTATCCTCTGGTATCAGTAATATGTAGGAATAAATAAATATACCAAGTTTGACATAAATATTTTTTACCGAATGGAACTCTTTTATCAGGATTACATTACGTGACTCACGAACAAGGCAGTGGATGGCCTTGAACGGTTCAACCTTCAACTCTAGTCATAATTTACAATATATTCACTATAAAAACGCAGATAACCATAACTTTGTCCGGACCAAAGTGTCACCCCACCGTACTTGGAGTTGGAAGAGTTCTTAATAGCAGAAATAATCTCTGGAAAAAAATCCAAATAGATGTAGCCAGGCACATCAAAATCTGCATTTAAACCCAAGAAAATCTTGGAGGCCCGAACCCTGGAGGTCCAAACTTTCCAATCTCTTAAAAGGAAAGTGCTATTCCCACCCCAATATTGTACGTCCCTGTTGATGTACCATTTATATTCACAAGAGGAGTTGTTAAAAAATTTCGGCGAAACATATTCAAAGAGACCCGTATCGAGAGCTTTTCCATAAAATGGATCGGGAAATGGGCATTGAGGAGCTGCGGTTAAATACACTTTAGTACCCTTCTTGCTATACTGGGAAAGATACCTGGCTAGGTCATCCCAATACAACCCGCTCCCTCCTCGAACGTCGAAGTTGATTCCATCCAAAATCGCGGGACCGAGGGGACGAGAGGAAGACTTCCCACCCAAGAAATTGTTCCAAAGATAATCTGCTACCAACTTGGCATCAGCATGGGAAGATAGAGAATACCTACCTTTATATGGTCCTCCAATTGAAAGGAACACCTTAATGCCGTGGACCTGACAGGACTCTATGTCTGAGGTCAAGTTAGAACAACTAGTAGTGTTATAAGAATTGCAATGGCGACCAAGATTGATCCTCGGAGCCCTACCACCTCCAAATGAATATAAGAATGCCAAGTTTACAATTTTATATAGTCTATAGTTGTATGTGGCGCAAGTCTCTCCTAGCGAGACCTCATATTTGTTCTGGCCCCAATAAATGGAGATATTACCGGCATTCGAACCCATGGTTAGCATTAGAATCGCCATGTAAATGGCTTGCAGCGAGATCGAAGTGTTTTTTACTGCCATTTTGAGGTCGCCCGAAAGGAAAATCAAGTTGCTGAGAGAGCAAAATCGAAGAGCAATTGTGGTATAAGTAGAAGATTTTAAGTAACAGATGGTTTGTATTAAAAAAAACAGATGAGTTCTATAAGTTACGGAGTTTGTGGTAAGTGGAGTTGCCTTCATTATTGGGCATTAAATGCGAAACTTGAGACGTTAAATGTTAACGTTATCAAAGATTAAATCTTAATAAGTATCAAATAAAAAAATTAGGAACAAAGGAGAAAATTGATAATGAAAGAGATATTGTGTTGACAATAATGGCTGGTAGGTGACAAAATAAAATGAGATGATTCATGGTCATTTTCTGGTTCATTCGCCGATGTAGTAGTCCTCATAATTAAAACTTCAATCCATTTATTATTCAAAATCAGCTCGATTCTAAACTAATATGCAACTGACTCCACTTGTTTGTCCCAGCAGATCACGACATATTATTTAATCATCTACTTTGGTTTGATGTATTACCAATTTTTATCTTTTTATGTAATATCGTATACTTAAGGATCTATAAATTTAGTTTAATCAGAAAGTCTGAATTTTAACACAATAGAATTTAGTTACATCAGAATATCCACGACATCACTCATCTCCAATATATATTTAGATACAAAATATGACAATTCAAACACACATGATATATATATATATATACACACACACACACACACACTTGGTACATGATCTTCACATCGCTAGAATAGACACAAGTTTTAGACTTCGGCTTTAATGACGGAGCTGTAACCACTCTGGTCATCGTAGTACTTGGACCATAACATTACTCCTCCGTACTTGGGAGAACCCTTTATAGCCGGAAGAACCTGTGATGTAAGATCAGTAGCAGGAATAAATCCGCTTCCAGCTGCAGAATCAGAAGCAGGCAAGCCCAAGAAAATCTTCGAATTCGGAATGGTTGCTGTCCATTGCTTCCACGATTCTTCCAAGTTGGTAATGTCACCGGACGCGTATTGACACGGAGGGTTGTTATAGAATTGGACCCAAACGTAATCAAACAAACCCGTCTTCAATGCGGTTCCCACCCACGCATCAGGAAACGGGCACTGAGGAGCCGCGGTTAAGTACACTTTGTTACCTCTCTTGGTATAGCCCGAGAGGTACCTTGCGAGGTCGTCCCAGTACAAACCATTCCCGCCTTCGATATCGAAGTCAATGCCGTCTAGAACAGCCAATCCGAGTGGGCGATACGAGGACTTTCCGCCCAAGAAGCTGTTCCATAGGTAGGTTGCTACGAGCTTGGCGTCCTGTGAGGAGGTCAGCGAGTAGCTTCCCGAAGCGCCTCCAATAGAGAGCATGACCTTGATGCCTCTGGATTGACATGACTCTACCTCTGAGCTCAGGTTGGTGCAACCGTGGCTGTACGGATCGCAGTGACCCGCAAGATTCATCATTGGTGTCCGGCCGCCTCCGAAAGTTGTCAGGAAAGCTATGTTGACGAATTCGTAGTTTCCGGTGGCACAAGTCTCCGCCAACGTACCTTTGTAAGAAAAAAGTAGGAAATTTTGTTAGATAACACCAAAATAAAAAAAATTGATCTAGGTAGTGCACAAACGCAACGTACTTAAAATTATTCTACCTGTCGATATACTCACACAACATTAAATAGATTGTTCGATTAGATAATTTATAATAAACAAAAACAATAACAATAGAAAATCCATAGAAAGGCAAGCGGAGAAATTTTTTCTCATATCTTAACTTTGTCTCGTGCCAATTATGATTTTATATAGTGAGAAATAATTTAAAATATTTACATAAATTCATGTAACAAAAAATCAACAACGATTCTAAATATGATTTATTATGCAAATTTATTTAAATTAAATATATTAAACTTTTGGAATAACAAAATTTTCCACAACCTTCATTTCCATTCTGACCCCAATAGATTGCTATTCCACCTGCATTAGAACCAAGCACCAAACGAAGCAGAAATAAGGTGATTATTGATGTTTCAGCAGCTGATTGAAAGGCCATGTTATGCACCAACACCGAGTATTTCGAAGATGAAGCTCGTAATCAAAATCTGTAATTTAGAAGATGTTTAGCTACTTCTGTGAGTAAATGGAGAGGAGAAGCATCGGCTTTTATAGGATCCCAGTTCTGGATAATGCTCAAATTGGGGTATGGGAAAATTATGGATTAATTCTCACGGAAACGAAGGTGGCTTAAGTTTCATAACTGGTGAAGCTTAGATTGCATGTTAGCTTTTGTCCGGTTTCCAGCATTTTGTCACACACCTTTGTCCTGCTGACTGCTGCAATAAGCATGTTTCTGTTAAATTACCAAAACTATGTAGTAACTTTAACGAATTAGTTTATCTGATGAGTATCTGGATATAAGCTAGGTTCCAATGATTGGCCCAACCAAATAATGTCATTTAATTGAACTTTGTTATTTCTAGGATTGCCTGCACATTTACTAGGTGGGTTCTAATGATTGGCCCAAATAATTTTAATTTTTTTTCTGTACATAAATTAGCAAAACTGGGATATATTACAATTAATTCTTATATCCAATTCAAAGATTCAAACCGTTGGTTTGATGTGAGAACTCTCTAACTTGTAAACTGGTCGAAAATCAGCATGGATGAAACAGACGAGAGACAGAAGACAAGAATGTGACATAATACATATGAGAGATACCAAAAGTCCATTCATGGAAATTAGAACCGGATAACATATTGGATGAATCGACGTTTAAGGTGCACATGTATTTTCGCAATCTCCAAATATTGTCGACTTCGTGATGTATTCTTTTGCTCGAGATAATATTTCCGATGTTTGTTTTTGTAGACATGATCGCTCTACTGAACAATTATGATATGTTAATTGTAGACTTCACTTGTCCCGTCTCCAAGATTTTCTTAGGCTCGCCAGCTTCAAGTGATGCATAAACATGGATAATATATTTGCTTCCCAATGTCGCCTGGCTAGATTCTTCATTGCAATGTTCATTCTTTTTCTGAATTTATTCCGGTATATTTAAGACAGTTTTTATATAGTTCTAGTTGATCTACAAGTACTTAATTATGTGCTTTATATAGTTACGTATTTATAATACAATGGATTACTTATAAAAAAATAAAAATAAACTGTTTATCTAACATCAATAGCTCACCCGTTACAATGAGATAATGTAACCCTAAACTCAGGCTATCAGGCACGCATCTAAAAACGTTCACAAGAACAAAATTGCGTTACCAAAAATCGGAACAACCTAAACAATATAAAAATGACGACGTACTCGCTCTTCCTCTCAGGCATCCTCAAAATGGCAGCAAGAATTTGTTGTTCGACCTCGCTGCAAGCTATTTTCATGGCAATTCTAATGTTAACTATCGGTTCGAATGTTGTTTCGAATGCTCAAGATATCTCCATTTACTGGGGCCACACCAAATCCGAGGGCTCGTTAGCGGAGATCTGCGCTACTACGTACAATCGGAACGCTCCATTAGTATATGATATTGTGAATTTGGCATTCTTAGATACATTTGGAGGTGGGAGGGTACCAAGGTTAAATCTTGGTACCCATTGCACTTCTTACAACTCTACCAGTTGTTCTAACATAACCTGGGATATTTGGTCATGCCAGTCCCACGGCATTAAGGTGTTCCTTACAATCGGAGGACCATACAATGGCAGCTACTCTTTGTCTTCCCGAGCTGATGCCAAGCAGTTAGCAGTTTATCTATGGAACAATTTCTTGGGTGGTAAGTCTTCGTCTCGGCCCCTCGGTCCCGCCATTTTGGATGGAATCAACTTCGATATACAAGGAGGAGACGGATTGTACTGGGACATTCTCGCCAAGTATCTTTCCAAATATAGAACGAATGGTACTAAAGTGTATTTAACCGCGGCTCCCAAGTGCTCGTTTCCCGATCCCTTGCATGGAAAAGCCATCAATACGGGTCTCTTCGATTATGTTTGGCCGAGATTCTTCAACGATTCTTCTTGTCAATTCCAAATACAAGGAGGTTACGATTACGATTACGACAAGTATTACACCAACCTTATAAATGAATGGAAAGTTTGGACATCAAGAATAACGGCGTCCAAGATCTTCTTGGGTATAACTTCAGATGTCGAAGTCCCGGGCTATGTTAGTTTATGCTCCATTGGATGGTTGATTAACCAACTTAGAAACTCTTCTAACTCCAACTACGGTGGAGTGACGATTTGGACAAATGAAGATGCTCAGCGGGTGAAATTTTACGCTTTACGTCTTCCGGGTGGCGAATGTCCTTAAATATTTTTTTTGACAGTGTTCAATTATAGATATATCTTAAGATCACCAAAAATAAAGTCGAGGGTCGGATCCCTTCATGTAAGTGGTTGGTGCAATACAAAATATATTGATTTAATTGCAAATCCTTTCATTTACCTGGAACAAAAATCAAATTTGTAACCAAGGAAGCTTAACAGAGAAAACTTGTATCAGATTCGAGATCTTACTAGCTTCTTGTTCTAATATATTTGCTGCTACTGAATCTAATAGACAGGTTAAAAAATATCCTTAATAAACATACATTTCTTACGAGGAAAGATCTAAAAAATGGCATGGATGGAATGGACAAGAGGCAAAAGACAAGCATGAGACATAATACATGCAAGAGACTCCAGAAGTCCGTTCATGGAAATCAAATTACATTGGGTAGCATTCACGATGAATCCAAATTCGAACCAAACACGATCTAGCGTTCCGATGAAACATATCGTCTGTACAAACCTTATCCCTAACTAAAATACCCTTCCTATGGAGAAATCTCTAGCAAATGACTTGAATGTAATGGACAAGAGGCAAAAGGCAAGCACGAGACATGATACATACAAGAGATTCCAAAAGTCCATTCATGGAAATCAAACTACATTGGATGAATTCACATACAGGATCACGGTCCCGATGAAACATATCATTAGTACAAACCATATCCTTGACTAAAATAACGTTCCAATGGAGAAAACTCTAGCAAATGGCATGGATGTAATGGACAAGAGGCAAAAGACAAGCATGAGACATAGTACATGAGAGAGATGCTAAAAGTTCATTCATTGAAATCAAACATTCTATAACATATTAGATGAATTGACGGGCAAGGCACACCTACATTGGCACTAAGTTCAAGTCTTATGGCAAGGAAGAAGGTGCATGTGAATTCTATAAAAGCCATGCTCCCTACTGTTCTCCATCATCAAACACCTGAAACAGCAATATCCTATAGAGTATTACCAGCCAACTTAACATGCGGAACCAAAAAACTTTGTTGGTACCTTTCCTCTTCCTGTCAATCCTTGTGCTAGCAATTGAATCCAATGCTGGCAGCATTTCCGTTTACTGGGGTCAGAACGGAAACGAAGGCACCCTGGCTGAAACCTGTGCTACTGGGAGATACAAGTTTGTGAACTTGGCATTTCTGTTTACCTTTGGTGGTGGGAGGACACCGATGATTAATCTCGCCGGTCACTGTGATCCACTCAGTAATGGATGTACCAACTTAACCTCCGATATAATATCATGTCAAGATAGAGGCATTGGAGTGATGCTTTCTATCGGAGGAGCTTACGGTGGTAGCTATTCGTTGTCGTCCCGGCAAGATGCCAAGAACGTAGCCACTTACCTTTGGAACAACTTTTTGGGTGGAAAGTCTTCCTCTCGCCCCCTCGGTCCTGCCATTTTGGATGGCATAGATTTCGACATCGAAGGGGGTACCGGCTTGTACTGGGATGATCTCGCCAGATACCTCTCAGCATACAGCAAGAAGGGGAAGAAAGTGTACTTAACTGCAGCTCCTCAATGCCCATTTCCTGATGCTTGGCAAGGGAAAGCCCTCAATACAGGTCTCTTTGACTATGTTTGGGTGCAATTCTACAACAACCCTCCTTGCCAATACGCTGCCGGGAATATTACCAACCTCGAAGATGCTTGGAAATTGTGGACTTCGGATATCCCAGCCTCCAAGATTTTCCTAGGCTTAACTGCGGATAGTGATGCAACAGGCAGAGGCTTCATTCCGGCAACAGATCTCACATCGACAGTACTCCCCGCTGTTAAAGATTCTGCCAAATATGGAGGTGTCATGTTGTGGTCTAAGTATTACGATGATCAAAATGGATATAGCTCTGCGATCAAGAGTGACGTGTGACATCTCTGCGATGAAGAGTAACTGAAATAGCTGGTTATATACCAGGTGGCATTTATAAATTGCAGATGTAAGTCTTAATGATCTTGCATATATTGCTCTTTGCATATCTCTTATATATACATGATCTCGTGATTTGTATCAGTTGCGTATCTCTTACATCTTTGAACCTTAAGAACAGATTTCAATTCAGATTTAAGTTACACTTGGTTTCAGAGAATCCACCTAATCCTAATTAATCAAATTCCGTGACACAAATATCAGCATTTGCTTGACCCAAAAAAACTGCATTTGAAGCAAACCAGTCTTAACGAAGCCACCGTACCTTGGTTATAAGTGAAAGAGGTTAGTGATGCAACTACCAGAAATCATGACAGGAACAATCTCCTCCTTTGAAATGATGGAACCTGTTGCGATCTCTGACAATCAACTCCCTACCGTAGACAAGGGAAATCAACTTCGTGGTAGAGTGGCAGTCCTCGCATACCCGCAAGTTCTTAACAATTCTTATAGGCATATCAGCTTTGGTTTTCATAATCCCATAGGCAATAGCCAGCTTCTCGCTGTGCTTGAGTATAGCACTTTCCTTTTCCTCTTCGTCTATGTCAAACAATGCATCAGCAGTGTTCCCGGTGTATCCCTCAAGTTTAATCCTCTTTAATATCTCTGCCCAAGTTTTCTCAATCTCTTCTATTTCCGGGTGTTGCCTGTCTCCCATGGTGAACTTGTGAAGTTTTCCTTCCATCTCAATCACACTGTATCCGGGCGGCTTCATAACTCCTCTTTCTTTCATTACCTGTCTCGTGTTCTCGACGTTCTCCCACTTGCTCGTCCGTGCATAAACGTTCGCAAGAAGTACATAGTATCCACTGTGCTCTGGCAGTAACTCGATCAAACTCTTTCCGATCCTCTCTGCAACTGCTGCGTTTTTGTGGATCCGGCAAGCTCCGAGTAATGCTCCCAATATCGGTGCATTAGGCTTCACCGGCATTTCACGGATGAATTTCTCAGCTTCTAGCAACTTACCTGCTCGCCCGAGCATATCAACAACGCAGCCATAGTGTTCCATTCTCGGTTGAATACCATAATCTCTTTCCATGCTCTCAAATACTTCAAGACCTCTTTCCACCAAGCCTCCGTGACTACAAGCTGACAATACAGCTGTAAATGTAATGTCTCTCGGAGTCAGTCCCGTCATTACCATCTTTGAGAAGTACTCCAGTGCTTTGTCGGGATAGCCATTCATTGCAAACCCACCAACAAGAGCAGTCCAACTCAAGGCATCCTTCTCAGGAAGTTCATCAAAGACCAGGATTGCTTTCTCCAAGCATCCGCACCTTGCATACATGTCAACTAAAGCCGTCCCCAGCATGATAGTCACATTCATCTTGTTCCTCACGACATAGTCATGAGCTCTTTCGCCAATCCCAAGTGCGCCCAAATGAGCACACGAAGAAATCACACTAACCATCACCGTCTCATTCGCTCGCACACCTTCCGACCGGAGCACACCGAACAATTCTACCGCCTTATCAAACTCCTGGTTCTTCGCATACCCGCCAATCATCGTACCCCACGTAACCAAGTTCCTCTCGGGCATTTCCTCAAACAGCTTCCGAGCAGACACCACATCACCAACCTTGCTATACCCCGCAATCATGGAGGTCCACGAGACAACATCCAACCTCGGCATCGTCCGGAACACAAAGCTCGCAGCTTTAACATCCCCAAGTGCAGCATACATGTGAAGAATCGAATTCTGCACATAAACATCACTCCCAAACCCAAACTTTATAACATGGTCATGAACTTGTTGTCCCAACTTCAAACAACCCAGTTCAGTACAAGCCTTAACAAGAAATGGGTAAGTGAGATTATCAGGTAAGAACCCCAAATTCTGAGACTTTACATAGAAAAAGAAGGACTTCTCTGGATATTCGGTTCCAGAAAATCCCCTAATAAATGCGTTAAAGATGAAAAGGTTTGGGCTTTCCACTTGGGAAAGGACACGTAATGCATAATCAAGGAAGCTCTTGTCTATACAAGATGCAATTAAGCGACTTGCTGGGAAGACATGAAATAGTGCATGGGATCTAATCATGTAAGAGTGGATGGTTTTGAATTGGGTTAATTTGGTGCATGATTCTAAAAGTAGTAGCTTTGGATTTATTTGATTTAGTGTCCTCCACACTGAAGAACTGATATGCCTACCGCTCATCCTTGGAGACAGTTGACTCTACCAATTTGGACTAGTTGATTAAAATAAAGGTTAACTCTGTCCTTGGGTTGACACATGCTGGTGTCGAATTAAGATTTTAAAGTTTTTTTTTGGTCAAGAAACATGTTTATTTGTCTAATTTTGATTGAATCAGGATAATCATTTGTTTCAATATAAAAATTCATTATTTGTTTTTCGATATGATTCGATTAAAATTTTTTGAGCAACTCATGTAATTGTCAACCTCTCGCCATTTTTTTTGGGAACTAGTCTTATTGAGAGCAAGTTTCTAAAGCCATTATTTGGTTGCCCATTCAGTTATTGACTCTATTTTTAGTCTAGTCTTTTCTTTTCTTCTCTCTCCTCTCTCACCACCTTCTATATCTTTTCTTTTATTCGATAATAAAGTTTCATAGTTAGAAAGAAAAAAAAACAAAAATAAGAAGGTTGAGCTTCCTAAGAATTCCCCTTTGTTTCTAAGATCATAAGCTTCTGTGTTAGAACATAAAAAAATTTAACATCAGAACAAAGCGCCTTGAACCTTTTATTACAGCATTCCAGGTGAAGTAGAATTGGAATCAATGTGAAACGACGAACCCGGCCTAGCAGGCCCATAGATGATCAACCGTTTATCAGGTCTCTCATATTCTAACACACTGAACAACTGCTCCCTAAAGCCAAAGCAGGAACCTCCTCGGCCAATTTCGGGTCAAACAGAAACAAAGGCCTTTGTTATTGCGGACTGCTTCTGATGAGTTTACAGAGGTTTTGAGTCTGGGGTAAGAATAGGCCAAGGCCGCTTTGACATCGTGAATCGCTGCGGAGAGATCGCAACAGGGGAAGAGCACGCGTGGAAGTTGACAGAGAACGGGAGGCTTCATCAGAAATGAGGAATGTCAAGGAGTTTGGCAAGGGAGATCAAGATAATGTCATTTGGCAGGGCATCCCAATTTTGAGTTCATCACCAATGCATGTGATTAGACGGCGCGGATCGTTACAGAATTCTGCAAAGGCGGTCACCTTCTTGACATGATCAAGCAAAGGAGAGAATTTCGCAGAGAAGAAGGCGGCCCGGGTCATCAGGACTATGGATGAAGTTGTAGAGCACATTTCAACCAGCACATACATTCTCTGGGGATAAAGATGCATAGAGACTAGAACTTCATCTTCATCAACCACCAGTAGTATTCTTGCCTCGAGCCGTGGTTTCGGCTTCGGCTTGTCGGCATTGTTTAGGCCATGCAAAACTTTTGACGAAATTGTGGGAAGTCTGTGTTATGTAGCACCTGAGGTCCTGTCGGGGAACTACGTTCTTAAAGCTGATATATGGAGTGCAGGTATTATGAGATTTGTTAGCTGCAGACCCTCTATTGAGCTTCATTTTGTATGTAGTTTGATGAGGTTCGTCGAAATAACGTTAAATATTGTTTTACGAAGGTTACTTCAATTCTAGAAATTGATGCTTGAATCAAGAAGTTTGTAGTTTTGCAACCGTGGAGGATGCAACAAATTCTATTGTCTTAATTGTTGTTGTCTCTCTTGTAATTAATTGTCACAATCGTCCTGCTTAATAAAAATGTAGTAACATTATCCCCAACAAAATGTAGTATAAAATTCACTTAATACCTTCCTGTTTCACACAATTTTACTTTACAAGATAATTTTACTTTGAAAAAATTATCCTAGATCCTTAACATTTGGTCACTCTTTTAATGGAGTCCCTCACATTTGTAAAAAGATTATTTAATCCCAAAATTTCATTTTTTTTACAAGAATAAGGAACCAATTAAGAGTAACTAAATGTAAGGATTACGAGGATAATTTACATTTTTACTTTTTTCACTTTGATGATAAAGATTTGACATTTTTTATAATAAATTCAATTTTTTAGTTGAAATTTTTATTGCTACACGTTTTACTTTATATTTCCTTGGAATAATGGGTAAATGTACACTTGTATTAGTTAATAAAGTACCCATAACACCCTATTCTTTAATATGGGTCAATTAATACCATATACTTCATAAATTAGTACATATAACACATTGCACTCAATTTTTGTGACATGTTATCACTTACTTGGCATCTATGTCATTTCAAATACTACTCAATTAATTATTTTACTTATTTATATTCAAAACCAATTATTTTAAAATTGAATGCCTATAAAAATATTAAAAATTATAAAAATCTTATTGAAAAATAACGACCGAAAAATATAATATAATCTCCCCTCCCCTTCCCTTCCCTCCCCTTCCCTTCCCTTCCCTCTCCCCCTTCTTAGCACTCTTTTTTTAGTTTTAAATTACAATTTAAATTTATTTTTTTCATAAAAAACTAGACATACTAAAATTCAATTAACAAAAATCACGTGGATGGACCAGTAACAGTGGATCCCATAGAAATTAAAATAATTCACGAGGGAATGGTTTGGAGCCTCGTTTGTCTCGGATATTTCTGCCTTTTGCTTACGCCTGCCTGTCTGCCTGGTGGAACTTATCTATTTAATCCAATAGAATTTTAGTGAATCAAGTATGGCCCAGTTCTCAATTGTCATCTTTTTCCCCGAAAAAAAAAATAGTCAAGCAACTTGATAAATGATTCAACTTTGTCCACTAATTGAAGTTTGATCGCGATAAAACTTTTCCAAAAGAAAGAATATTTTATCAACAAAACATTTAAAGATTATAAACTTCAGTTTTCTTACAAAGTTTAATATAGTACTCACCTGATGCTTCATAACTTCCGTAGGTTATAATCCACATAATTTGAATTCAAAGATATTCGTGGTGGGGCAACGAAGTTATAGCTTACGATGGTGACAGATAACAATAAAGTTTTAGCCATCAGACTCATTGACGCTTTTCCCATATTTCGGGTTTACGAAGTTGACATAGACAACCAAGTTGATGCATAAATTTTCTCACGCAAATTATTAATGTCGTACTCGAGCAAAATTAGCTCGCAAGTAACATCACGCTCCAGGCCAGAGGTATTTGGTAATAAAAAAAAAGCTTCCAATTTGGTAGGAAGGAAATGTCAGCTAGACGCCATTGGCAACGAGTTTTCGAGGAAAAGTCTATTAAAAGTATGTCAAAATTCTTTCTATGTATGTCTGACCACACCAAACTATTTCATCAACCAATGAACGAATCTTCGAGGATACAACTCTCTTATAACTCGGGTCTCGGTATGGAAAATTTTGTCAGTCGAATCCGTGTCCGGTCGTTAACAAACTGATTTGATTTCTTTTTTCGAAGTATACGAGCGGACATCGAATTATTAGACAGGGCTCATAATTTTTTTTAAGGGAAACTGGTGGAGATGGAGATTTCGATTTCGATTTCGATTTCTTGACTGAGACAAAAATAGCCACTACAATATCCAATCGCCAATTTACAAAGAATGCGCAATATACAGATAAAGAATGTGCCAAAGAGACTTCAAACCTTTTGAGCTAAACCCCAACAAACCAACAAAAAGCAAAGCATACCGTAGAAACACTGCATAAACGCATTTAGATCTGCAGCAACCAGGAAGAAGAATCCACAGTTGAAAGCAACAGCGCGACCAAAAGCCTATTCTCGTCAACCCATCTGTTGAAAAATCGAGATCTATCGGGTGAAAGGAATGAATGGGGACTCACACTTGTGTACTTGAGAGGCATCTCCACTGCCTTGAACGGGGGCTTTTGTCGAGGAGCATGAGCAAGCCGGTGCTGCTTGCTGAAATCCCAAACATGTTCCTGCAGTTCCTGAGACCGATGAGAACCGACCGATCTTTGAATGTGTAGTACATGCATCATTCCCTTATTTCTTAAACAAGATAGGTGCAGAGGAAACAGATCGAAGAGAAGTAGATGAACAAAAGAACTCGTGCAACCTCTCAATTCATTGAAAGATAAACAGCGGTATCTTGAGATGAACATGTCAATAACTTACTTGTTTTGGCGAGCTTTCTTCCTCCAGAACACGAAGGAGGCAACCCACTGAAATTGTAAAATAAATATTGCACCAAGTTAGAAATAGCAGATTCGGTTATTGCATAAACTATACGAAAAATGCAATTGCACTCTTCGCTAAAACAATTTCAAGATCACCAAATCATATCAGACGATCAGAATCATAGATATAAAAAAAATCTATCAAGAGAGCAAATAAAATTTAATTTATTCGACATGATTCACTGCAAGATAAAAACTTGACCTAAAGAGCTGAGGTGAAAGATCTGGCTAGCTTATTAGATCTACTCAATAACAAGGTTTTCATACATGTGTTGCATAAAGTTTCGGAGACAATAGCATACGAAAAATTAGGCATTTAGCATTTTAGCTGTATTAATTACCTTGACAACAGAGATGAAACCGAAGCTACGAACAGCAGGTTGTTTCCTGATAGGCATTGGCCTTTCTGGAGTCATATCCTTGTACAAATGTTGAGCTATTTCTTTCAACAAGACCATCTGAGCTTTATCCGTCCGCATCGAAATGATTGCCTGCCTCATAGACTCCCTATCGGCCTCAAGTGCGTGAAGCCTTGCATAGAGCTTTTTTATATCGGGATCACTAAAATCAGGTTCCCTTGGATTGGAAAGAAAATCTTCAAAAGCCCCTACACCCGTTTTTGGTTCTGCTGCACCGGTTGAAGTGGCCCCGTTATATACAGAATCAACAGTGTACACTCTGTCACTCATGTCATCTGCAAACTCTGATGCATTATCTAACTTTCGTGTAGAAGGTCGCTCTTCTTCCTCGGGAAAATAACCCATCTTCTTGAAGCTATTGTTCACCCTGAATTTGGGAGAATCGGCTCCAATATCAGAACAAATTTCTCTGGTTACCCCGTAGAATGAATTTGAACTGTCCGTGGAGAACTTCCTGCTGTGTTTCGGGCGTCTGGGAGAATGGCCAACAATAACCTTTTCCATAACATTCATTTGATCGCTCCTGGGGGTTTTCTCCATCTGATAGATCCTATATTCCAAGTCCTTCAAGTGTTCCCTAGCATGAGGAGTTTCACCGAACGCATACTTATCAATGTCAATGATATCATCATCACCTTCTAAAGTAGTCAGATTTTCATTAAAAGAGCATTTCAGGGGAGGATAATCATAGGCCGGAAAGTCGAACTGGGAACCATCCAGATTATCGTTCATGCTTGTGCTTCGGTTGAACCCGCCCTTCTCTCCTTCCATTTCAGCCTCCGTAATCCCGTAGCTTAGCATTCTGTGCTTATAAGCCTGCACTTCACAAGTCAGCGCCTGAATGGCCTGTTCTCTTTTGTACAAAAGGTCCTCCATAGCGACAAACTCCTGCTGGTCATGCGCCATCTTCTCCTCCGCAAACCGTTTAAACTGCCTAGCCTCCATCTGCCCCTCCGCCTTCTCCCTCTGCAGCCTCAATATCATTGACAAAGCCTCATTCGCAGCACTGGAGGCGGCATTCCTCTCCTCCTCCAACTCGGTATACAAATCCTGTATTGCTGCCTGCTGGCTACTAACCGCCTCTCGCAACGCGTCGCATTCATTCTCAATCTGCACTCTCGGGTTCGGGTCCAACGCCAGATCAAGCCCGGGCACGAAGAACGTACTCGGGCTCTCAAACTCGTCGTGCTTCCGCTTCACGGAGCGAAACCATGACCCGGACGAGGCACTGGCTCCCAACGAGCAACTACAGCCGCAGTTGCAGCATTTCGCCAGATCCTCCGACGTAGGCAAAGCAAGAGGCAATATCGAGTAGGCGTTGGAATCCATCGTCGAAGCATCAAACACAAACCGAAGCCAAATATTTAGGTATTAGCTCCCTCCCTAACGTCCCCTCCTTTCTCTAATTCCAAATAATTAGCTGATTCCCACGCGACATTAATATTTTCCCCGAAGAAAACACCTACACTTTCCAAAATAAATAGGTCAAGAAAAATGAATAATCTCATTTACCGAACGAATTAGGTAAAACAATAAACAAAAACAAAAAAAACTATTTCCAAAAAAAATCTGTAAAAAAAAAAAATTTAACATACCACAATGAGAGAAGGAGAACGGCGAAAGACCATTCCGAAGCTGTGGAAGGAGCTCGCGCGAACCGAGGAATTCCTTCGTTAAGTCGTCGGCGACGGTTATTTCTCCTTTGGAATAAAGTTGGGGATCACCCGGCGGCGAGAAACGAACGAGTCGCCGACTCCCCTACGAGCGCGAAACAAGAACAAGGAGAGAGAGAGAGAGAGAGAGAACGAACAAAGTGGGAGAAAAGAAACGAAACCCTAGAAATTCTGCGCGCGTGGCTTTTTTCGATTCTTTAGTTCTCTTCCTCCCTCTATTTTTTTTTTTTTGTTGAAGGAGAGGGAAAGGGGAGTGGAGGAGGTGGGGAGGTTGGTTATTTTTGGAGGAGATGTCGTTTTACTCGGACTCGGTGTCCGTTTCGGGAAGGGTGCCCGGTCCTTTTGGTGATGGGGACGATGACTAGGACCAGGGTTGTTTTGGTCATTTCACCAACTAAATTCCCGCTGTCAAATTTTCCTTTTTCTTCGTCTCCGGGCTTTCCTTGACCGCCCGCCAATTTTTTCAAAAACTGGCAGAATGTTATTTATGGTGAAAGTATATTCTCTACCTGCAATTATATGGTTAAGTCTTTAATACTTATAATTATTAATTTCAGGTTGAACAATTTTGTTTATAAAATATTCTTAACTCTTGAAGCCGATAAAATAGTGTTTTTAATTTTTTTTAGTGGTATTAGTGTCTTTTAATTATGATTACCCATATCATGGCTAAACTAAATTGAAGAAAATCACGGGGTATTAATTAAAATTCCAAATTATTAAGGTAATTATATTAAGTTAATCAATTATTTTAATGTTTCCAAGTTTTTTGCATTCAATTTCAAATTCTTAATGTTCGGGAAAAGTTATGAAGATTTGATGTGAC
This sequence comes from Hypericum perforatum, assembly GCA_012979155.1. Taxonomy (NCBI): domain Eukaryota; kingdom Viridiplantae; phylum Streptophyta; class Magnoliopsida; order Malpighiales; family Hypericaceae; genus Hypericum; species Hypericum perforatum. The sequence goes on from SOPF01028652.1 coordinate 32,559, forward strand.
CAACCCCACAAGAATTAAACTATTTATATTTTAAGTCCATGAACTTTGAAATCTCCTATTTCAAATAAAACTTGGGAGCTCCTTTTTTTGTTGTTTAATGATAGTATCTTTCCGGCGAGCTGGTTATTTGTATGATTTTGATTGTCTTCTTCATTTGTATTGTTAGTGAAATATATACAGTTGGAACAATATTACTAATCTATTTGATAAAACTTATAGTTTTAAGCTAGCTACTACATTTGTTTTAGAACTAAAGCTATTATACTATACTAACTACTACATAAGATACGTAAAACAAATAAAAATAATAATGCAAGATACTTTCGTTCGATCGGAATTGCAGTGAAGAAAGCGGTTTAGTTGGGAAATGCCCACATTTTCAATTAAAGAATGCACGTAAAACATCCTCTAAAAATTCCGAAACTGCATAAAAACTTAGCCAAATTAAATGATTGTTAATTTTTTTTATCATCACCTAAAATTATTATTTAATTCAAATTTGAATTAATCATTTTTTCGAATATTCAAACTTCATGCGAATTACTATTGAAGCATTAATCTCGATTAACTTTCCAACAATGCTTATAAATTTGGGAATGATTAAAAAGGTAGAAAAATGCTTGAGACACATTATCTATTGCAGGGAGAAAAGTTCTCATGAAGTTTGTACTCTATTCTTTGTTTATTATTCTTTCGATTTTTTTGGCAGAATTGAAAAGTCTAAATTTTTGGAGATATAGTGGATCTTAACACAAAGAACATACACCAGTTAAGTTTGGCAAAAACTTATTGTCTCCAAATAATTCGGAGGACTTAGTTTTAAAGATTTTAAGTTTTTCAATGTTTGTTGATTAGCCAAAAATAGTCTGGATCCGAATTCCCAACGTGTTAAGATTCTAAAAGGATTGTACTTTCGTGACACTCACATTTTGAAGTCCACAAAAAGGTCAAAGACTATCTTGGATCTTGAATAGCCTTCTATCTTTTTTTTCGGTAAGTAATTTATATTAAAAATAATTTGGCCCCGAAGGATTTATTACAAACCACATCAGAAAATAAGATTGCAGAAAAACAGAAGGTCATTGCAACTACAACTCTAGTGTTCCCCTACAACTATGTTACAATCATAGATTCTAAATACAAGAGCAAATGTTGATTTCCAGTAATTCTTACTCGGTTATTCCATGACAACCATTCTTGTGCATGAAATAAAATAGTATGAATCAATTCATCACTATTTTACTGTGCTCCTTCAAAAATAATCTTATTCATATGAAGCCAAATTTCCTAGATTATTGAACCGAATAGAACTCTCCATATTTTCTTGATGAGACCATTATCCACAAGACTTGCCCAGAGTGTGTAAGCAGTATCCAACCTAAAAAAAAACATGCCCACCTCTGACCAATACCCTTAACGAAGAAGTTCCACACCTGGGAGGAGAAGTGGCAATGTAAAAACAAATGCAAGTTTGTTTCATTCTTCCTCCAACAAAGAGGGCAAAGAGAATCCCATTCATCAAGACTGCCATAGTTGATCAACACATCTTTAGTTCTCAACTTACCCTGAAAAACCACCCACATGAAGCAATCAACTTTAGTTGGAATCCCACCCAACCATAGCTCCCTAAGAACTTGAACCAGAGGAGTGATGCTGATTGTATCTTCGTAGTAGATTCTCCGTAGCTCGCGAGCTGAAAAAGCTGAAATGGAACTAGAGTTCCAAGTGATAGTATCCTCCCTGCTAAATTGTAATTGAATAGTAGAAAGCAAGACTGGAGATGATTTGCCAATTCTTCTTCCCACACAAGTAAGTCGCGCCTCCATTGCAAGTTCCAGTTCAAGGAACCATCAGCCCACCATTGTACAAACAATTTATACTTGAAAAAAAAAGACAACATTTGTTGTAAAATATATATCCGTTTTCCAACAATTGTTTTTTAGTGTTCTTATGACATGAACCCAAGCATGAGTCTAGTTCAAACCCTGAAGAATAAACTTCTCTATGAGTCGTAAAACTTGAGTCGCGTACTCCGAGTATGGGTCCTTGGTGAAGTAGCCATGCTGCTTCCCCTCAAGCTCGACGTACTCAATCTTCTTCCCCAACTCCTTCAACCTCGTTGCGTAGTCTTTGGCCCTATCCTTCAACATTTCGCAGCCCCCAACTATGCATAGTATTGGATCCAGGTCCACGGGCTCCAAATCTGGGCTCATGGGCCCAAATGGATTCACTAATGGGTGGTCTCTGGTTTCGCCTTTAGGGATGCACAGCCTCCAGAACCTACGGCCCACCAATACAATTGCATCAGGTTTTCGCCGATTGCAATGGATTATGGACATGGTTGGTTGAAACTTATTAAATTTATTTAAAGAGGTATTGAATTAACAAATTATGAGAGTAGTTGTTCCTTGTACTGATTCTAGATATGTAATAAATGTGAGTTAAAAAATCTTTGTTCAATATTGAGTTTTGTTATTAAGTTTGATGGATTTTGGCGTATTTATAATGCAGAAGGTGAAATTATTTTTGATAAGGCGAATTTTAAATTTTGGATTCAACTATTTTACATAATTTTAAAATTTAGATTTTTTCGTTTCCGAGTCGATCAATCCTCCCATCTGAGTGGCTGGTCAATTGGAGGTTTTTAAATAAATAAATTTATTAATATTATACATTTCCCCACCCTTTTCAACGAAACTACAGGCCTAGAAACCTAGTTTTTGGTTATCCATCCCTCTTTTATCTCCTTTCTCTGAAAAGTTATTCTTTTATCACAAACCTAATTAATTAATTATTCAATATCCGTCCAACTCAAAAAATAATCATAAAAAAAGGTAGGTGCTTTGGTCTTCCACCATTGTTGTAGAGGTTAAAGGTGGAGCTTACTTAATCAAATATAATATGAAAAGGATGCTACCATTATTGATTAATCAAATCGATTAATGTGCTGGAATAAACAATAGTTGCTCCAGGCGCCGCCCGAACTTCAGGGGTTGATTAAATAATTGAAAGTTGAAACTTTGTATTTGTTGTGTTTTAGAAGTTGAAAATCCATCCTATTAATGTTGAATTTCAGATAAAAGACTTAATTTACATTTATATTTTACTGTGAATTGTAAAAAAGAATAGTTGTATGCTATTCATGTGTGAAATTTATTTATGCTTTAACAACAAAAATTTTCTCTCGCATAAAGAAATGCGACTCGGTTATTTGCTGTCTCAAAAGAAAAGTATTTTCTATCACCTATGATTTTACAGAAATATAATCTTAGTACATGATCAATAAAGTATAAGTTCTATTTCATTTTTATGGTGGAACAGTTTTCGAGTCAAAATTAGTTCCAAACTTAAATAAGACCTCATCTCTTTGGTGACTTGTCACACTACATTAGATTTTTAGACTTTAGTCCAGTTGACAAATTGAGTTGATATTAATAAAACAAATATCAATTTTAATTGTTATTTATTTTTAGTTTTTCAAAATCACAAACAAAAGGATATTTTTCTCAAATAATAAAAATAATAAAAGTTATGAAAAAAGTTATATATTAAAAAAAATGTATGTACCCGTCCAGGATCTCTAGGCTCAACGTACTCTCCCTCGGGCCCTCCTCGGACCTGGTCCGAGCTACCCCGCCAAAGAACGGCGACATCATCACGTACCCTCTGACCCGAACCGGCGACAACCCGTCCGATCCTGGTCCAAGCCCGACCGCCAAGTGGTGAGCTATGTTCCCACCGGACGAGTCACCAACCACAAAAACCCTACCAAAGTCAACCTCGTCACTGTTGACCCATGCATCCCGTTCCCCACACACCAACGCCTGGCCTTGAAGCCACTTCATGGCTCGAAACCCGTCCTCCACCGCCTCCGGGACCTTGCTCTCTGGCGCGAGCCTCGTGTCCGGAGCAACGACTACGGCGTTGAGCCCCGAGGACAGCCTAAGGCAGGTGTTGTGGTAACTTGGTCTAACCCTAGACCCGACGCAGAAGCCACCCCCATAAAGATAGACCAAAACGGGGAGTTTCGTTCCGTTCAGAGGCGGCCGTTCGGGTTTGTAGAGGCGGAGACGGAGGTCGTTGACCTCGTCGAAAAGGCAGTCCTTGAAGAGGACAGAATCTTCGTTGACCGGTGGTATAAGGGCGTCGATTTTTTGCGTTGACCTAGTTACGGTACCGTCGCTGTAGATTTGGATTGCGCCGAAGAAATCTTCGACCAAGCTTGGGGAGGAATTAGTGTCCATGGCCATAATCTATGAGCTGTAATTAGTTGGTGATCTGTTCCTAATTATGTTATTAGTCTTTGTTTTTGCTGATGGAAGACATACGATATTAATAGGTGTTCGGTTGTACTCATGAAAATATATTTTGTGAAAATAATACGCCAGTCCTTATATTATATAGAATAGTCAACGTAATTTAATGTATTTGGTGTTGCCGATTTGTGAACATAACACAATTATTAACATCTTCGTAATTCAATTGTGACTATACGTATATCAAGTTTTTATCATTGCAAAATTACATAGGAAAGTTTATTTCCAAATTTTGTAATTACTAGATACCGTTGCTTCGTTTGAGTAAGTTTATTGCCAAAAAAAAATTCAATGAGCTTTTAGTTTATGACAATTTTATTTGAGGTCCTCTACAATATCTAAGATTAGTGAGCACTCTAATATTTTAATAACGAGTATTGAGAGTGACTTTCCAAGGAGTAGTGCATGTTTTATTCTTAAAATTAGAACTCATAAGTAATTCTATTATCACTTGAAATTGATTTGATAGTTGATAGCCAATTAAGAAGGTTATTATCATGGATGCTTAATTTCAAGCAGTTTGATTAAGAACTCAAATAAGCTAAAGATAGTTTATTACGAGCTACTAATGGAAAAGTTAGGTGATGATTTTTCTAATTGGCTTGCAATATTTTAAGCAGAGAAAATTACTATCTGAGCTTTGAAGTTTGGTGTGTTTAAGTGTTGGTCCTTTAAATTATGGTAATATATAAAATGGTTTCCAATTTTTGGTTAAATTATATTATGCGATTCTTAATCGCCTGATGAGAGCTTTTTTCTGGTAAGAGGACTACCTGAAAAAAAAAAATTACAAATGCACTTGAGCTAACAAAAAATCTCTCTCCCTCCTAGTAACTCGACCCTCCCTATAAATGGCTTCGTCGAGCAGGCCAACGTAAAAACGGCATGTTTTTAGGCCTAGAAAGGTGAAGTAGCGACCTCGGGGGCTTCATTGGGAGCTTCGTACCGATGAGTTCTAAAGTTTCCTTTGCGTAATTTGCTGTTTATGTTTTTTAGTATTATTCAAAATTAATTCTGATTCTCTCTATCTTAATTTTAAGGTTTTAAATTTTTTCTTATCTATTATTAATTTGAATTCTTATTAAAAAGTTAAGAAGATATAAGTTTAAGTTTTGGTTAAAATTTAGAGGAAGAAGATGAAGTGTAAGAAGAAAAAGATAAAGGGAAAAGAGAGCTATTTTTATCTTTTAATTTGAGAATATTTGTATCATTTCAAATAACCCTCTCACTATAAAAAAAACTCCGATTTTAGCACTAAAAATCATAAAATATAATTTTATCAAAACCTAAGGACCATTTCATGTATTATCATAATATAAGGAATCAACTTTTAAATATATCACACCCTAAGAGTCTAATACTGATTTGGAGGGTTTATAGGATTTACATGATAATTTAATTTATTATAGTTTTACTTATAGATATCAAACTTTACCTCATATTTTACTTGTGGTTTTACCTTTGATAATTTAATTCCTCAAAGACTTTTATTTGAACTAGATCAAATCATGTTGAACCAATTAGTTTAATAATTTTTTATTTGAATCAAACAAAATCCAATCGAACTATCATATCTAGCCTAATTTTGAATCGCCTTGATTAACCAATCTTTTGACTTGAACCAAACCAAATCTAGTCGTACTTGTCAGTCTGGTCATTTTTTACTCGAATTGCCTGATCTGACTAGACAAAATCTAATTGAACTATCTAGTTTGGTTAACCATTTAGGCTGGTTAATCATTTTACTCAAAATCCAAACAGATCGTACAAGTTGATCAATTTTTTACATAAACTACCTGGCCTAACTAGATTAAATTTGGTCGGACCATACGAGTTGATCAATTTTTTTATTTAAACCTCCTGGTCTGACTAGACAAATTTTCATAACGAGGTTCAACTAGTAGGATTATTAATCCAACTACAATTTTTCTAAACATTGCTAATATTACGCCTGGCAGATATAACTGGTGGTGGCCCTACCAAATATTGTCAATAATGATTATATCATTTAGCATTGCACCAAAAAAAATCTCTAGAAAAAAGATTATAAATTAAACTGAAAATTGATGTCTCATTATAAAAAAAATGCCAGATTTAAATTTATGACCCTAGTAAGTTTTGAAAACGTAAAATTATAATGTGCCAAAGAATTTAATCATATGGTTTGTGACATCCACGCGGGGGAGAATCAGAAGCTGGTATTTGCTAATTATTTTCTCAAAAGATAGCAGGATAGAACCGTGGAATCGGTTTTCTCAAAAAAAAAAAATAAGAACCGTGGAATCGGAATATGCGCTATCTCGCTCGCAATGGGACCACCAACTAACTTTTTATGTTATAATTAGGGCAATACATGGTTTAATTATCTCGAATATGCTTTTTGGTGCAAAACTTCTGGAAGATTAGGACAGCGCATGTATGTGAAAAATCATTGCTCTATTTGTTAATCACCGTCTATAAGAAATAAATGAATATTATATTTCTTTTGCACTTGTCAAAATCAACTTTGTGACCGTGAAAATCCTCTTTTGGGCCTGGAAAAGATTCTTGTATTACGTTATATTAATTTTATTGGCCCCCCGCAAAAAAAAAAATGGCTCTCTAAGCATATGAGTCTTACAAAAGGAGTCTAAGCTCATTGGGGGATTATGTACTGAATTCTCCGTATAACAAGATAGATTTCTAAGGTTTGCCAACCAATCGGCTAGAATTTTAGCTCTTCTTAAAATATAAACAATATTGTTTCAGAAAATAAACAAATTTATGCAAATGTATTGTGTTTGTTGATAAGTATAGAACATCCAACAACTCATAGACTTAAAAAAGATTTATGTACGAGTAGCAGGTGTTCCCCTACTGGACGCTTCAGAGCAAACATCCATAATTTAATGTAGATTCACCACTCACAATATACCTACCAAGCCAAAAAAGCAAAAGAAAAACCTTAGGAATCTAACCCTTAGTTGGACTATTATCAAATTACAAACTAACAACTTCCAATAAGTAATTCGATAAGGGAAGATACAACAGTTTACATTTTATTTAGGAATTGTTTTTATTACACGTGCTTGAAATTGTCGTTCTATTTTTTCCGAAACCCTTATAACCAAAAAAATAAAATGAAACAACAATGTACTTGACCCAAAAAAAATAAAAAAGTCATACAAAGGACATCAAAATAAAGCCATTTTTTTCTCTTTCATTTAACAATTCTCCACCATGAAGTTGTTGATGATTTTAATAACTTCGTCTCCCAATTCTGAGTAGGGGAAGTTGGTGAAGAAGCCATGTTGGTGCCCTACAAACTCAACGTACTCAATCTTCTGTCCCATCTCCTTCAACTTCGTTGAGTAATCTTTAGCCCTGTCTCGTAGGAGCTCGTTGCCCCCAGACATTACAAGCATGGGAGCGAGGGCTACAAGTTCGAGGTCTATGCTGGATGGTCCAAATGGGTTCGCTAATGGAT
>SOPF01028653.1:0-28878 GCA_012979155.1 Hypericum perforatum
CATGATAGGCTATAATCGGTGTTGCTAGCTAAGAGTGTAGCCATTTTGGAATTCACTTGATGCAAGTGGGAGAATTCGGCGTTGAGTCATATAATTCTTGCATGTCTTTGTTTGGTAAGTGGATGATAGGCGGTGGTGAATGGTACTTGTATTTGTCAGCATCCTCACCATTAGATCCTACGTGACCCTTCCCATGCCTACTCATGTCTGAACAATTGAAAGAAAAATAAGCAACATCAAACGACCGCATAAACATCAACAAAGATTTTCTTCTAATACGGACAAAAGTCCTACCATGATCCCATCAGATAAACCAATAAATGCAAAAAAAAATAATAAATCGGAGTTATGCATATAAGTATTACACACATACTTGACTTAGAATCATACAAATCGGAGTTCACACAAAAACTGACCAAAACAAAATAAACAAAGATCGAGGGTACAGACCTAGTGACCGTAACTGTCACAAACTGTAACCTAGTGGTCACGACTAACGTAAGGATTCGACTAAAACTAATGTTAATCAAATCATTGCAAACCTCATAAACATAAACGTGATATATCATACCTATACAACAACCTAAATGTGCTCACAACCGCACCACTATACATCATCTACAACAAACTCCAAAAACAACTATACATCCATCTACATCATCAACTATATCAAAATACACTAGAAATCCATAATATCCAAAATGACATCTTCATAGGCCCCACCTCAAAAGCAAGCTCTCGTGACGCTATGGAAACTCTACAAGATCACTAACTAAAGATCTGGAAAATGAATAAGAAGGAATGGTGAGACAAGCTCAGTGAGTAGATAATATGTGTCATGAGGTTAATGAATGTCAATGGGTTACATTTGGTGTCGTACGTAATCATAATACATAATAATTATATTTGGTCATAAAAAACATAATATGGAACATAAGAGCTATGAGATATGAGTCATGAGCCAAGTATTACGTCACAACATAAGGCATAAATGCTACACAAGCATAAATACCACATAAACATAAGTCATATGTGCATAGACGCTCCCAAAGAGCAGGACACATGGCATACGCCCCAAAGGCTTAATGCATACCACATGCGGTCCCAAAGACCTCATAAACATAAGGGTAAACGTGAACATCATACAAGGTTCATAACCATAAGAAATAATAATAGGAATAATTATGAACCATATCAAGGAATAAGATCACAAATGAAGGTCTTTCGATGAAATAGGATCAATGACTGGGTAATCAATGAAGTAGCTCTAAGATACAAGGCATAGCTTATTCATTTTTCTAGTTTTAAAATAATAAGAAATATAGATAGCAAATGAAAATAATGATTTTCATGAACCCATTATCCACTCACCTCAACCTCCTCCAAGATCGTAAACCTTAAACGTCCTTATACGATTAGGCTTGCTGGTTGTCCACTTCTTTTCCTAATAACAAATAAACTCTATGTAACTATACTATATTCAAAGAATCATGATCATGCTTAAAGTAGTACATGGCAGCCCTATACATGTCAAATTCTCACTTGAAACCAACCAACTAATCACTTTCAATAATTCCAACAACACATCCAACACCTCTATCAACATGCCTACATAACCAACCATCCTTACTTTAACATTATCCACAACCCATGAAAATCACCAAAACAGGACTCCTCTATTTTTCCTTCATCATATCATATCCAAAAATCAACTCCTTAATCAACACAACCAAGTCACAATTATAAATATACCACAGAATAGGATTTTTTGTCAGATTTAAATAACCATACATGATTCAATACTTCACCATATCACAATTATAAATATACCACGGAATAGGATTTTTTATCCTCTACAACTTTGTAGACATCTACAAAGTCCAAATCCTAGCCTAAACCCACTTACTACAAGGTTCTTCCTCGACCTACCTGTTTCTTCCCATTTCTCCTCCTAGCTTCTTTCTCTTTCTTATTTTCAGTTCTGAGTGTCTACAATCAGTTTCCTTGTCCTAAGGTATGTTTAGAGTCTTATAAGGCTCCTGGATAACTTTTCTTTCATGCTTATCTCGTCCCTTAAGGTCAAAAAGGTAAAAACATTTAACACTTCCTGATTGGCTGCCTATTCCTCGTCCAGTCACAATCCAGCAACTTCAAGCTCAATTTTGAACTCCTTCCACTACCAATCTGGATAAACTTTTGTCTACCAAGTTGTAGGTCTATGTCTTAGCTTTCTAAAACATATTCACCTATCCAATTTGGATCAGAAAAGAAAGTTATAGCCATTATTCCCAAGCACCTCAAATCTGTCCACTTACGCGAGGCTAATATTGGAAAAACTTAAAAATGAACTAAGTCTCCAAAGTGAAGGCTTGTCTAAATGACTTACAACATTCTAACATACTTAAGCATCACTCTAAAGTTGTAGCGACAACCATTCTCGTAAAAGTACTCGCCTAGTGGATTAACCAACGCTAAAGTCGATACACGTAAAATACTTCTATTGTTAATCTCAACTCAACTTAGTTAGTGACACTTAAAAGTTAACGTGGTAGAGGGCTTACAATAACAAACACAATGCTACATCACAAATGTATAAGAACACTCAGTAGCCACATCGTGTACTAGTACTAGGTCTATCTGCTGCCCTAGCGGTTGCCCTAATTGCGGCCTTTGCTACAGCCCTTGAAGCTGCTCTTGCTACTTTGGCTGCTCTAAATTATGCAACTACAACAATGTCTATACAATTGGCTTTTATATGATCCCTACCACCGCATATAGAATATTTGATGCATGAAGGAGCTATGTCCATCTCATTCTGTATTATGTGCTTCGATCGACCTCTACCCCGGATAGTTCGTTCGTTAAGAATAAGCTTCACAACTGTCTGATCTTCTGGTGATACCCAATATGTAGGATTTTCCAGAGGGACAAATAGATGTTGATTACATAATTGTGTGTTCTCCAACTGGTAGTAACGGTTGACATATACAACTATCCCGGATAGTGAAATGCTTGAAATTTGCCACATTGACATATGTGTCTATCCAAACACATCCGATGTACTTTTCCACATTTTCCCGTGTAGCGTGATGGTCCAGTCGATACAGAGAAATCACTTGTTTGAGGATTAGATATTGAGACGGTATGCCTTTCAGCTTTCTTCTCCCATTTTTCCAACTTGGCATGGATCTTACTTGACAATATAATCTTGCCAAGAACACACTCTTCAATACACTGTGTCACTCGCTTCTGGAAATAATCAGTGAGTTGTGCATAACAGGCATGCAATGCTTAAAAGCTTTAATTCAAGGCTTAAAAGTCCAGAAAATTTGACAGAACATCTTTACTTCGGGTGGAAATGGTTTAGTGTAATGGTCTACACCAGGTTGTCCATGGTAAAATTCCCATTGAACCATAGTTCCTGGGTTACGTGCTTGACATGCGGCAAACTATTGCAGTAGTAGAGTGTAAGATTCTTCCCAACCTCCCCATAATAACTTGAATGCCTTGTCTCTTGCCCACCAAGTCTTTGCATACGTAGGCTTATAACTCAACTAACCATGTAGCTCATTCCACAAGGACTTAATAGAAATATTTGGTTCATCTACTACTCTCGTTGTAAGCATCTATGATATGTACTCTGAGGAGAGTTGTTGATGATCTGGGTTATCCCGAATGCGACAACATGTATAGGGGTGGTTGTGTTTCACAATTTTCCAATGACTGAACAATTCATCTCTTCCATCCTTAGATACACGTATCTTCCACTGGTATTGATCCTTAGTTTTTTTCTTACATTCCACACTATAAGTATTCAACCTAGATTCCTTTACGAAGTACTCTCGACCCTCTGCCATAACGTAAGCCTTTATATCCTGCATAGCTTTGTTTTTGGTTTTCCACATGCTACCTTCCTTCAAAAGGCCACAACAACTATGATGAGTGTCGAAAACACTCATTATTCATATCCCTTTAGTGTATCGTTCTTAGTATTTTTAGGTTGATTTGGTTGTGTTTTAGTGTCTTAGTGTTAGTTTTCCTTCTTTGTGTCTTTATGTTGATTTTATCATTTTTCATTAAGTTTGCTTATTTTTAGGAGCCTATTTGAGGAGGGGTGAAGGATGATCGAGTGCAAACGTAAAGCTACAGACAAGAGGGAAGTCACAAAGCCAAGGAATTCGATGCATTGATTTCTGGTGCACGCCAAGCTCTTTGGCGCATGCTACGTAGCCGTTGCCAGAACGACAGATTACTCAGACAACCATTTCGACTCAGTGAAGCAAAATCATGAAGGCTGGCGCACGCCAGGTGCAATTGGCGCATGCCAGACTAGACGGACAGAAGTGAAATAAAAACTGAGTGTTGGACAAACAAATGCATGAAGTGAAAAAGTGGTTTAAACTTTGTGAATGCAAGGGGACAAGTTTGGCAGGCACTTTTAGGATATTTTTAGGTTAGATAAGTTATTAGATAAGTTAGATTATATATTTAGTTTACTATTCCTTTAGTTAGTTAGTACATTAGGTAGTTTTGGTTTAAAAACACATTGGTAGTTCATGTGGCATAAGTGTGGTTCATTTAGTTTATTTGTTCCACCAAAACAAATGTAAATATTTGCTTTTACTTAGAAGAACGTGGACTTGAAGAGTTAGAGCTTGGAGACTTGATAAGTTTCCATTCCTTTCTCTCTTTTGTCTATGTTCATGTTTATTATGTTGAATAGAAGTATGTTTGAGTAGTAGTATGAGTTTGGTGCCTTGTTACCCTTGATGTAACCACTGTATGAGTTGTGTATGTTCTTGTATGTGTTCTTATCAATATGCTTAATCCTATTGCTTAGACTTGCTTGATCACCAAGGCTTAGTAGCTAGTCAAAACTTGAGACCGGAAGGAGATAGAATTGTTGGATAGGTTAATTTGATGATTAGTACTCTTGCTAGGAGAGAAATCTCCTTGGTAACCTACTGATTGTCCTTGGAGTTAAGCTTATAGTTGGTGTTTAACTTATTTTAGTTGGTTCGTGGGGTCAAAAGAACATATCCGCCTCTCTAAGCTAAGTTAAGTAGCAATTTAGACTCATCGCACATGAAAGTGTGGTTGAGGTTGCCTTCGATTCACTTGGACCACATCACATACACCCATACCACTTATTATCTTATGATTATGTTATTGGTTTAGGTACCTTGCTCGTTATTAGCTTATAAGTTGTTAATATTGTGTTTTATATACAAACCTTGCATATGTTAGTTGTTATGACCTTTATATCCAATCTTTAGATTTTAGATCACAAGTGTTCATCAATAGACTTCATAATCAGATCCTAGTTAAGTAAGTAAACCTTAGAGTAGGCCTAACAACTCAATCTCTGTAGATCAACAATCCTATTTACTCTTATTGCAATCTGTCATCTGCAAACCTATATTGACTTAACGCACGCCAGCTCTACTTGGCGTGCGCTAAGTTATTCGTTCGTGAGAAAAATCGCACGCCAGCTAAAGTTGGCGTGTGCCGTAGTGTGAATTTTGTCTAAAGTTAGTGCACGCCAACTATGTCTGGCGCACGCCAGACTGACCAAAATAACGAACGACCAAATATCCTTTCCTAGGTAGAATCGTGATAGAACAAAACAACAAGTGGAATCGCACATGCAAAAAGCTGCATAGATGCCCCAATCAGGAAGTGCAAAAGTACAGCAGAAGATTAATTGGCACTGTTGCCGGGGATTGAGATCTTAGACTCTCAATTTGGTTTACAAACTCGGAATAGGATTAGGATATTATTAGAATTATATTTATATTTTTCTTTTTCTTTTTCTTTTTCACTAAGTAACTTGTCTTGCTTGACAAGTTACATGCATGCCATTAACCAGTTCAACCAATATTTCTCTATTGGAGATTGAAGAGAAATAATGCGATTAGAAAGGTCATTACGTAGGGAGAGAAGAGAAAAAGAAAGAATGGATCAAAAGCAAGAGGGTCAAGGGGATGGAGTTCATGCCCCTAGACATCCTCTAATGGACCATGGGAGACCAACTTACGAAGGAGCAAAAACTGGAATCCAACGGCAAGCTGTCGAAGCTAACCACTTTGAAATTAAGCTGGCCGTGATTCATATGCTTCAAGCTTCGGGTCAGTTCTTTGGTTTGCCTAATGAAAATCCCAATGAACACCTGGGAAACTTCATGGAATTAGGTGATAATTTTAAGTATCCTGGAGCGACTGATGATGCTGTTAAGATTAGAATGTTTCCATACACGTTAAAGGATAAGGCTAAACTTTGGTATAAGCAACTTAAGGGTACTCCGATAACCACATGGGAGCAATTAGCAAATACTTTCTTAGATAAATATTTTCCCTACTCAAGGACTAACAAACTCGTTAAGGAGATTACAAACTTTGAACAATATGAAGGAGAGTCTTTGAGTAAAACTTGGGAGAGATTTAAGGAGTTGCAACAAAAATGCCCGCACCATGGTTTGTTTGAGGAGTCTTTACTTAAGACATTTTATTTTAGCCTTTCGCCATCAACAATGGGAACTGTTGACTCAACTTCTAATCAAAATTTCCTGAGAAAGGAAAGGGAGAAGCCCAACATATTCTGGAAGAGCTGGCAGCAACAAACAAGATAATTACGAATGAGAGGAAAAGACAGCCCATTAGAGAGTTAAGGGAGGTAACTGAGGAAGTAAGAGAAGAGGAATGATAGACTTACATGCTTCCTCGTCTTTTCAAGAATAATTAGACTTGATGGCAAAGTAATTGCGTGATTTAACTTTAAACAAAGTTGATGCTGTTGCCTTACAACAGCATTGCAAAGCTTGTGGCAACTTTGGCCACGAGATTATTCAATGTGCAATGATGAGCCAATCTACAGAGCAAGTCAACTTTGTGAGTGGTCAAGGACAAGGAGGAAATCGAATGGTAAACAACCCATATTCCTCTACATATAATCCTAGTTGGAGAAACCACCCTAACTTCTCATGGAAAGAGAGAAACAACGATGACAGTATGGCAATCGTTCTTGATAAAGGAATGCCATTAAGTGTCTCGCAGCAAGGACCACCACCTGGTTTTCAACCACGTGGGTTCTTAGGAGAAAGAATGGTAGTACTTGAGGATAGATTTGACAAGGTTGAGAAATTCATCCAACAATCTGGAGATTCATCCAATAACCAAAGTCAAATCTTGAAGGCATTAGCAGCCCAGGAAGCAAGGCAGAACAATTTGGAGCAGTTTCTTAAAGGTTAAGCAACTGCCATGCATAACATGGAAGTACAACTTGGGGAAATTGCTAAGACAAATACACATAAAGCATCTGGCTCTCTCCCAAGTTCTACAGAGGAAAATCCTCATGGCCAAATTAATGCAATCATCTTAAGAAGTGGCAAGGAATTAGCTTCTCAAAAAGTCAAAGAGAATGCTAAATCAATTGAAGTGGAAAGTCTAGAAAAAGACAACAAGGAGGAAGCTCTAAAGGAAAAGGAATCGTAAGAAAAAGTTGCGGAGGAAGAAGAAATATATGTACCACCTCCACCAATGGTACCTATTTTTCCTTATCCTCAGAGGGTAAAGAGAAGGTCTGGAATGGATGAAAAATTTCTCCGTTTTATGGAGAAAATGGAGAACGTTTAAATTAGTGTCTCTTTCCTAGAGATGTTAGATCAAGTACCACACTATGCCAAGTTTCTAAAGGAACTCATCACTAAGAAGAGGAAATGAGAAGATGGAGAGATGATTACCCTCACAGCTGATTATAGCTCTCTTATCTCAAAAAATCTTCTGACAAAGCTAAAAGATCCAGGGAGTTTTATAATTCCATGTTTCATTGGTGAAATTGAGTTTCCAAAATGTCTATATGATTTAGACGCAAGTATCAACTTGATGCCTTTGTCTACATTCCAAAAACTAGGTTTGTGTGAGGTTAAGCCAACTTCTATGCTTCTCCAATTGGCGGACCAAACTATTAAGAAATCATGCGGTGTTATTGAGGATGTCCTGGTTAAGATAGACAAATTCATCTTTCCAGTTGACTTTATGGTTCTGGATTTCTCTGAGGACAAGAACTGTCCACTAATTTACGGAAGACCATTCCTCAATACCGCTTATGTATTGGTGGATGTGCATAATGGTAAATTGGTGCTCAGAATTGGAGACAAGAAGGTTGAGTTTAACATGACAGGTGTTATGCATCATCCTCTTGATGAAGGGATGTGCATGAAAATTGATATGGTAAATGAGTGTATCCTCGAGTTCTACAAGGAGAATATCTCTAGGATTAAGGATAAAGATCTAGAGAGAGTCACAGAGGATCCTAAGGAAGAAGTCGAGGAGAGAATTGATAAGAATAGTCTACTTGAGGAGCTAGATTCACTTGAAATATCGTACTCCACCCTCATTTATAAAAGCTCCTTCCTTAGAACTGAAAGAGCTACCCTCCCAGCTGAGATATGCTTTCTTAATAGATGGAGGGAGATTACCAATAATTATATCGACTAAGCTCAATAAGGAAGAAGAAGAGAAAGTGCTCAAAGTTGTGAACAAGCGAATTAAGGCCATTGCGTGGCAAATATTGGATATCAAGGGGATAAGCCCAAAAATTGTGATGCACCACATTCACATGGAGGATGGAGCGAGGCCGAGAGTAGACCAACAAAGGAGACTTAATCCAAACATGAAGGAGGTTGTTAAAAAGGAGGTGATTAAACTCCTAGAAGTGGGAATTATCTATCCAATCTCGGATAGTGAGTGGGTCAACCCAATACATTATGTTCCCAAGAAAGGAGGAATGTCAGTTATGATCAACGAGGAAGGAGAGCTCATTCCAACAAGGATTATTATTGGATAGAGAGTGTGCGTTGATTACCATAAATTGAATGACGCTACATGCAAAGATCATTTCCCACTTCCATTCATTGATCAAATATTGGAAAGGATAGCTGGGTATTCATATTATTGCTTTTTGGATGGGTACTCTGGGTACAACCAAATTGCAATATACCCCAGAGATCAAGAGAAGACATCTTTCACATGTCCCTTCGGTATTTTTGCATATCGTAGAATGCCTTTTGGATTAAGTTATGCCCCAGCAACATTTCAACGTTGCATGGAGTCTATCTTTTGGGAGATGAATGAAAAGATTATGGAAATCTTCATGGATGACTTCTCTATATATAGAGACTCATTTGATCACTGTCTTGACAACCTAGATAAAGTACTGCAAAGATGTGAGGAAAAGAACTTTGTGCTCAATTAGAAAAAGTGCCATTTTATGATAGACGAAGGAATAGTCCTTGGGCACAAGATTTCTAGAGCTGGCACGGAAGCCGATAGAGCTAAAACAGAGGCGATAGAAAAAAATGGATGTACCAACAATAGTTAAAAGAGTTAGAGCATTTCTGGGTCTTGCCGGATTTTACAGAAGATTCATCAAAAACTTTTCTCTAATTGCTAAACCTCTAAAAAATTTGTTGGTCAAGGATGTATCCTTCAACTTCGATGATCATTGCCTTAAGGAATTTGATACTCTTAAAAAAGCTCTTATCACAGCTCCGGTGATTTCATCACCGGACTGAAAACTTCCATTTGAAATGATATATGACGCGAGTGATCTAGCTTTGGGTTGTGTGCTTGGACAGAAGAAAGAGGGAAAGCTACATGTCATCTACTATACTATTAGAGTACTGGCAGGAGCTTAACTCAACTATACAACCACAGAGAAAGAGATGCTTGAGGTTGTCTATGCATGCGACAAATTCAGACCGTACTTGCTTGGTTCAAAAGTTATAATCTACACTGACCATGCAGCTTTAAGATATCTTTTCTCAAAGCAAGATACGAAACCTCGCTTGATGCGCTGGATTTTGTTACTATAAGAATTTGACTTGTCATTAAGGATAAGAAAGGAGCAGAAAATGTTGTCGCATATCATCTCTCTAGGTTAGAGAAAAACGACGGTGTGGAGATTGAAGGGAATATTCAAGAAGAGTTTCCGGATGAAACTCTTATGACAATGAGTAGAGTAGAAGCTCCCTGGTATGCTAATTATGCCAACTTCTTGGTTGGAGGTATTATTCCTACAGATCTAAGTTATCCCCAAAGGAAGAAATTTCTACGGGATGTTCGGATGTATGTTTGGGATGATCCTTATCTGTTCAAAAGGTGTAATGACGGGGTGCTTCGATGTTATATTGCTAGTTGGGAAGTAGCAAATATTTTAGAGCAATGCCATAACACTCCCTACTCAGGTTATTACAGAGCTTCAAGAACTACAACTCAAGTCTTCAAATGCAGTTTCTATTGGCCTTTCATCTTCAAGGATGCACGTAGTTATGTTAAGCAGTGTGACCGCTGCCAAAGAACGGGAAATATCTCAAAGAAGAATGAGATGCTATTATCTGGAATTTTAGAGATTGAGCTTTTTAACATTTGAGGTTTGGAATTCATGGGTCCTTTCCCAACTTCATATGGCAATAAGTATATCTTGGTAGGAGTAGACTACGTTTCAAAGTGGGTAGAAGCTTTGGCATCACCCATAAATGATGCTAGAGTAGTTATCCGATTTCTAAAGAAACTCTTTTTGAGATTTGGAGTGCCATGAGTGATAATCAGTGATGATGGGTCACATTTCTGCAACAGACAATTTGAAGTCCTACTTAAGAAATATGGGGTGACGTACAAGGTGGCAACACCTTATCATCCCCAAACTAGCAGACAAGTTGAACTTTCAATTCGAGAGCTCAAGAAAATCTTGGAAAAGACGATCGGAACAGCAAGGAAAGATTGGTCGACAAGGTCGATGATGCCTTATGGGCTTATCGTATGGCATTTAGGACACCTATAGGAATGTTGCCGTATAGGCTTGTGTATGGCAAAGCGTGCCAACTTCCAATAGAGCTTGAGCATTGTGCATTTTGAGCTATTAAAACCCTTAATTACGATTACAAAAATGCCAAAGATCACAGAATCCTCTAACTTGAAGAGTTGGATGAAATATGGGACTTGGCATTCGAAAGCTCAAGGCTTTACAAAGAAAGTACCAAAAGAAGACATGATGCCTACATTATCAAGAAAGATTTTAAGGAGGGGCAGAATGTTCTTCTCTATAACTCGCGATTGAGACTCTTCCCTGGGAAGCTCAAATCTAAGTGGAGCAGCCCGTGCCAAGTTGTTAAAGTGCTACCTTTCGGAGCACTAGATTTAAAAAATAACAACAGGATAGTCTTCCGAGTTAACAGCCAATGATGCAAAATTTACATTGGAGGAGGTGACATTAATCAAGATGCGGAGGTGCAATCAATTTATGTGCCATCAATGTTTGAACATTTGAAACAAAGAACAGGATGTTTTGCATTAAGTATCTTTGTTTAGTTAGTGTCTTAGTTTTAAGGAAGCTCCCGATTGACATATGTCTCATCATTCTCCGTCGAGCACAAGAGACCTTGAGAATTGAGAGGCGTGAAGAAAATTTCTTGAGACACTCTAGAGGAACTTCGAAGAGTGCTTTCAAGAGTAGGATGAAGAGATTTGAATTTTGTCCAAGGTGCGAAAAATTAGAGCACGACGGAGACTGTAGCAAGAATAGCACTAACTCGCAAAATGAGCGTACCATGCTACTACATTGCGATCCTATTAGGCTTAAAGCCGAAAAGGTTGCACGAAGAGGTAGTTTGTCATGGTATGCCATTCGTGAGTTGCCATGCGGATGGGGCATCTGGTTTTCAAGTTTTCCAGGAATCCAGCGTAAATAAAAGCCAAAAAATTAGTTTAGTATGTTAGTTTCTTTTGTGTGATCTTTTAGTAGTGTGTATGTATGTTTTATGAAGTTTATTTTGAGGTTTGTACATATATGGCGCATGCCTAGGCATATGGCGTGCGCCATGTATTATGATTCAGAGAAGCTGGCGCACGCTAGGTGCATCTGGCGCACGCCTGTGTTGGGCAAAAAAAGAAGCTGGCGCACACCAACAAATATGGCGTACGCCAGTTCAGTTTCTTTACAAAATTTTAAAATCAGAAAATTCCCGCTTTCTCAATCTTCAAAATTTCACTTGCCCAACTTTTCTGAGCCATTTACCCGCACTTTCCAAGGTTTGAAACAAATATTTCAATGGCGGATGCTACATGATCTAGCAAGCTTCTAAGAGGATACAGGAGGAAGCGAGCAAGAAACCCTTCGCCTTCTCCACCTGGATCTCCACCCCCAGACATTCGCGACCACTACAACGCTCCCTTTGCGATCTTCCACGATTGGGAGGGAGAGAGGTATCAACGATTCTCACACCTTAATGCCCTTAGTCATTTTATGATAGACTGGAATGATATGAAGATACTAGGGGTAGATAGGCAACTGAGGTCTACATTTAGAAAACTAGGGTGGAGATATTTTGAGAACGGAGAGATCATGGCTAGGCAAGAATTAGTGTTAGAGTTTTATTGCACATTGTAGGTATCAGCTAATAGACGATCTTTTACTGTACGTGTTTTTGACACTGATTTTAGCATGGATGAGATCGAACGACCTAATTTAGCCTTAAGGCTAGACCTGGGATGCTAGATTTCTCGCCCACTAGTCAGGCTCATAGGGCATGGCACAAGATTATAGGGTTTGAGTGATATGAGTTGGGGGGCACCTAATGCGCTAATTAGAGAACCATATCTATCCTCCATCGCTTTATGACTCTGACCATTTGTGGTCAATGAGAAGAATCTAAAGTCTTCCGATCTCAGCTCTATGACATAGATTGCCTTCGCCATGATATTCTCTTTAGCACCTTCGCCATGATCATATACTACTTTGTGAGATCGATTAGCGATAGGGAGCCTAGGTATCTATACTTAGGACATATTATTTCCCGCATTGCACATCACCAATTTTTTAGCAGTTTTCAGCTTTCCATGGGATGATTTTGGAGCCGGTGTCTCTCAACATTGAGAAGCTCTACATAAGCAAGCTGATCAAGAAGACGATGATTGATTGTATTGAGGTCATCGAGTACAAGCCTTGGGAAGAGAGAGAGGCAGTGTAGAAACACCTAGGGGCACCAGGAAGGGTGCCATCTCAGAGAGGAGTGGCAGGAGCAGTATGAGTAGGCAGACCCGAGCCACCAGTACTAGGCCCAGCATAATGATGTAGGGCCGAATCATCAGGCACCTGACACTCATTCTGATATACAATTTTTACGTGACCAGTTGGCTGTGATGCAAGTACAACAACGTGGTCATAAAGAGCAACTTCATGGATACGGCGTGTAACTGTAGGACTATGCAGTTAGCAACATAGCCGGATAGGACTGCCAATATGACTACAATGCCTACATAGATGCCAAGCTTAGAGCTCAGAGAGAGGATCAGAGGGTATTCTATGCCAATCAGAGAGCTCATGTGGTATTCCAGAGGGAGCACTATAAGCAGTAGCGAGTGCACGCTGAATGGATGCACACCTGGGTGGAGAACTCCGGCAGCGGCTTCATGTTCCCACCACCACCTCCTCTAGCTTCAGATGATTGACAAGGAGCTCCTATTTCCCTATTTCCCTACTTTTGTATTTTTCTTTATTTATTTTCTTCATTTATTTTCTTGTATTTTGACTCTGTTTTTGTGTTATGTGTTTGTAACTCATTTAATGATTGTGTTATGCTACTAGACGGTGATCTTATTAGGCTTAAAGCCGAAAAGATTGCAAGAAGGTAGTCTATATAACAAGTCATTAGTGAGTTATTCTGTTGCATGTTTGTTTGTGACTTGGTACGGAAGTGTTCCCATTTTGAGCTCTTCAGGGTTCGATCTCCTTGATGCTTCTTAATGTACTAGGTCATTGAGATAAAATTATCTCACTTTTGTTTTTTTTTATTTCTAGGTGCTTATTAGTATCGTCTACACTTTGGGGACAATGTGTCTTTGAAGTGTAGGGGAGGGTTCCTTCTCGAAATCTTCCTTTTATTTGTTTAGTATGTCTGCATGTTAGGATATTTTGTTTAGGTTTAGACTTGGCATGAATTTTTCAAAAATTTGACCCCTCTCAAAAATTTTCAACTTGTGTTAGAATTTTGTCATTTTCTTAGTTAGGAATTTAATTCGAGCACAAAGCTTAGGAATTAGGTAGAAATCTCACACTATATTGTTTAGATTAGTAGTTTCATTATGTAGACTAGACTAGAGGATTGATGAGTGTACCTTGTGAGCATTTGAGCCGAAGGAAGAGACATCTGTCTCTATATTTTTCATGAGGTGCATACTTAGTCAGTTGATCGAGGTATCCTACTAGTACTTATTGTAGCCTAGAGCTTTAGAAACAAAATCCCTATTATATCCGTTGTTTAAACCATTTAAGCCTAGCCTTTTCTTGATCTTAAATTAGGAAGCCGACTACAAACCTTATATCATCCATCTTCCTTACCTTTGATCATCCGATTTGAGGACGTTTAGGTTGGCATGTATTATGGGTTTAATTGGTAGCTAGGGATTCATTTGGTTTATATTCGTTGGGATATGGTAGTATGGTCGTGTTAGAAGCCGAGTTTTTGCCTAAAATGTGCAATATATGTACAGTTGTTATTTAATTAAAAAAAAGAGAAAAATAGAAGCGAAAAAGAATGTGAATTTGAATAAGGCATGTGGTCTAGGCAATACTTGTGCTTCTTGGTCTTAGATCATTTGGTTACTTGGGGAGTATGTTTATTTATTTTATATATGTGAGGATGTTTAGATTAGATGAGTGATTAGTTGCTTTTTGTGACATGTCCTTGAATTGGATGGTTTAGCCACTATCCACATATTATATCTCACCTTAACCTTAAGCCCCATTACAACCCGATGAAGAGACCCCTCGATCATTAGCAACCATTACAACTTTTAGATAGCGCAGAGTAGGACATAGGATGCTTTGAGTACATTGACATGTATGCGAGTGATAGAAAATTGACCATACAGATTATATGAGTGAAACACTTGTCTACCCTCGTGATGTCAACCTTCTAGTGTCTTTTATGTAGAGTTAACACTTGTTTAAACAATTGAGTGCTGAGATGCCTACTAGTTCATTGTGCTTTGTGTTATGGATTGATGAACTAACTTAGTTTTTTTTTTCATTTTGATACGAGCTGATTTTTTTAGGGAAGTTAAGTATAGATCGATTCATGCTATGTCTTTACCTTGTTTTGTATTTGTTAGTTTTTATTTGATTTTAGTTTTGGTTGTCCGCACTTTGAGTTTTGCTTGGGGATAAGCAATGATTTAAGTGTGGGAGTGTGATGAGTGTCGAAAACACTCATTATTCATACCCCTTTAGTGTATCGTTCTTAGTGTTTTTAGGTTGATTTAGTTGTGTTTTAGTTGTCTTAGTGTTAGTTTTCCTTCTTTGTGTCTTTATGTTGATTTTATCATTTTTCATTAAGTTTGCTTATTTTTAGGAGCCTATTCGAGGAGAGGTGAAGGATGATCGAGCGCACACGTGAAGCCACAGACAAGAGGGAAGTCATGAAGCCAAGGAATTTGATGCATTGATTTTTTGGCGCATGCCAAACTCTTTGGTGCATGCCACGTAGCCGTTGCAAGAATGACAAATCTTTCAGACGACCATTTTGACTTAGTGAAGCAAAATTGTGAAGGCTGGCGCACGCCAGGTGTACTTGGCGCATGCCAGACCAAAGAGACAGAAGTGAAATAAAAGCTGAGTGTTGGACAAACAAATGCATGAAGTGACAAAGGCAATTTAAACTTTGTGAAGGCAAGGGGACAAGTTTGGCAGTCACTTTTTGGATGTTTTTAGGTTAGATAAGTTATTAGATAAGTTAGATTAGATATTTAGTTTACTATTCCTTTAGTTAGTTAGTATATTAGGTAGTTTTGGTCTAAAAACACATTGGTGGTTCATGTGGCACAAGTGTGGTTCATTGGCGTGTGCCGTAATGTGAATTTTGTCTAAAGTTAGTGCACGCCAATTATGTCTGGCGCACGCCAGACTAACCAAAAGAACGAACGACCAAACATTCTTTCCTAGGTAGAATCGAGATAGAACAAAATAACAAGTAGAATCGCACATGCAGAAAGCTGCATAGATGCCCCAGTCAGAAAGTGTGGAAGTACGGTAGAAGATCAAACTGCTAGCATACTCTTCATAACCCCATTGATCAGCATATACTATCAGGTGTGTGTTTGCATCATGCACAGGAACGAGAAGTAGTGCATACCAAGGTGATTCTTTTTTTTGGTCCAGCTGAAATCTTCTTCCCTTTTCTTCACTTTCCTCGTCGTTCTCTTCTTCCTCGTCTTGTTCTTCATATGCCTCCTCTTAATCACATGTCCGTCATGATCAATAATCACTGGCCGAAACTTTCCTAAAGCTATGGGACATCTAAATAGCAATTCATCTGGTTCTTCATTCTTATCAAAAGAAATCTTTTCAATCACTTTTCGCCGTAACCGATCGTACGTAAATATATTTGCGTGAAACTTTAACCTCGCTTCACATCCTCCTTCCACAGGTACTAAAATTGTACTTTTCCCTATTTTCTTTAACTTCTCCATCGTACAATACTCTAATTCGAACAGTTCGTCAGACATTTTAGAAAGATCTACAGACAAAAATTTATAAATATGTTTAAACAAGTCGAATTAAAAATCTACCCCTAAATAATTCAACCACATTATTTCGACTAATGATCAAACAACTATAAATAGTAACTTTGTTCAACATTATCGATAATTAATAACAATGGTTCAACAAATCAAACACTAACAACCAACTTTCTTAATCAAGTTTCAACTGAGAAACTTCAACATTATCAATAATTAACAACACAAATCTTACCTAGTTCACAGATTTAATAACGATGGTTCAACAAATCAAAACTAACATCCACCTTTCTTAATTAATTATCAAGATTCAACATTATTGATAATTAACTACACTAACACAAAATTATTAAACAAACTATATCTATCACAAAAGCTAAATTACAATAAATTTACCTACTTGAAGCTTCAATCATGCACGAATTCACTCTTCAAACCCTTTAGGAAAAACTAAAAATTTTGCTAGAATTTGGATTTTTTCAATTTGCCTCGTTCCTCCCCTGCTTGCTCATTTTATTGAAAATTTTTGACCAAAAAAATGGGTTAAGAATCCGTAATTGTGTGGATAAAAATCTCTATCCTCAATCTAAACTGTTAAAAATCGATTCAGGGGGTCCGAGCAGGAGATAACCAAATTACGGGTTAGAATTCCATAATCCGGTTTGGTCCGGTATAAAAATCTATAACCTGGTCCGGATTACGGAAATTTTGTCCGCTTGAACCAGGTTACGGGTTCAAAATCCGTTAACCAGATTATGGAGAAAATTTTGGTAAGCTGGTTCAACCGGAGAAAATTTCTGTGATCGGGTTGGGCCGGGAAAAAATTCCATAATCTGGAAAGAGAAAAATGACGTAGACACCAATTTCATAATTTTGGTTTGAGTACCATTTTCGAAAATATTGATGAATAGTAACCCCAAATAAAAAAAAACCCCTCTATTCCAATATTTTTTTGTCATATCTTGCAGTATCGTGAACCGTTATTTGCTGCTGTATTATTGCCGCATGTTTGGCACGAAAAGTTGCAGCTATGTTTTTTTAGAAGGGCTATTTTGTTAGGTTGATATAGGCAATTAAGATACGTGTAGTTGATTGTAATGGAACTCAACATATTTATTTCTTAGATGGGTCAATAAATTATCAAACGAAAATCATGTTTTTTTGGTTTATCACCATTTTGTATTTGATCCATTAGATCGATTAATCCAAGTTTATCACCATTTCATACCAAAACACCGTGGTTTAAAAAAAAAACTATCACATCGACATATCTAAATCATTATTTTAGAGTTTGTGTCTATACATCAATTTTTTCAGACAAAATCATCAACATGTAATATGATCACACTACTCTTTTAGTAATTGGAATGGAGCGGCAAACCTTTATATATAACTGAAAAAGAAAATTAATTACATTCTAAAAAATGATTTCCTAATTTATTATTGTGATGGCTACTACTATTTATGTATGATGAATTATGTTCTTTTTCCACGTTGTAGCTGCCGATCTCGATGATAATCTTTCACGTTAAAATTTAGTGAAAGATTACGTAAGAAGGAAACAACACATCGACAATGTAGAAACTTGCCTTGATGTTGGTGAAACTATATAAAATCATGTATCATCCGAATCACTATTCTTGTGAGTATAGCACAAAATCATTAGTGAAACTCATGCCGCTAACTCATGCCGCTAACTTCTCGCTAATCATCTAGGAACACATTTTATACAAGTAACTTGATGTTCATAAAGTGCACCATAGTGACAAGAAATTTCCAAGCATGCTTCGAGAGCACTTTCGTAACTCTATCACTTTCATGCCAAGTATACTAAATAGCATGCTTGGAAATTGAAAGTGATTTTGGAAGCATGCTTTATACCTGAACCTACCTTCACTTTCCAAGCATGTTTAGAGTAGCATCCTAACCCACGTAGAGGATGCTTTATACCTGAACCTACCTTCACTTGAACTTTCTAGAAGCATGTCTCTTAAGTCACCTCCTAAACTAGAATGAGAGCCCATACCTGTATAGCCGAATCCTCATGCACTTGGCAAAGTTAAAATCCTAAATTCAAGCAAAGTCATGGACAGTGTCACTTGCATTTGGGTAATAAGTTACCATTAAAGTTTTATATATGTATAGCTTGACCAAGTCTTCTGAAAATTGCTAAAAAGATGTGAAATAATAAGGGAGGACAAATGCCTTGTATTTCCTAGACGGAAGATGGCAACTTTTGCCAACACCACAATAGCCAACATGTTTTCCCGAATGTTATGCCTACGGTGAATCACTAAATGTGGAAATATTTGCAAAAATGTTGGTCTAGAGCTACCTGTGGGTGTCCATCTCTATGCGAAAGTCCTATGGGGCTCTTAGAAGTAGGGACTTCCACATTATCTTAGGTATCTGAAATCTCAAAATATTTGCTACAATGACTTTATATCAATACCATACTTTGGGCACGTGATATCCTTTATGATGTACCAGATGCATGCTTTATATCGGTAATAAAACTATTATGAAAAAACCATTTAAATAAATGTATATGCCCAAGTCCCCAGAATCATTTGACTTCCAACAACACACAATATCCACTGATTGATCTCCCAATATTGTTATAATGGTTATAGCTGGCATTAGAGAAACTTAACAACTTAAGCACTAAATTAGTTAGGAAGAAAAAAAATTAGTTAGGAAGCAAAGTCCTAAACTTAGATATCGCTATATATTATCGTAAAATACGATGAATAGCCTTGCTGTATATCACAAGACAATTTGAAAGGAACTGTCATAACTAATAAATAGCATAGCACAAATTAGGTCAAGTGTTAATCAAATACAAAAACTTACCAATGAGTTGTCTATAGAGCGGGATCTTCGATAGCATAAGACTCCACTTCTTCACTAAGTTTGTAGATTTTGAACCATGGGAGTATGTATTACTTTTCAATTCATAAAACCTACCTCCCACAAAATCTCACTGCATATTTTTGTTGATAGAGATGAATTTCTACCTTAGTACGAGCAACTTCAATGCCAAGGAAGAATCAGAGATGACCAAAATTCTTGATCTTCAACTTGTAGTGTAAGAAATCCTTCACTTGCTAAATATAAGACAAATTATCTCAAACAAGAATTATTTCACCAACATAAACATGGAGACGAGTCATAAGATATGGTATCTTGAAGATAAATATATAGAATGATCTAGTGTAAATTGATGAGAACCAAATTATAGCAAAAAAGAGAGGCCAACATCTCAAATCATTGTCTATTTAAGGCTATAAGAAACTTATCGAGATTGCAAATATTGATTTAGAATAGAAACCAAACTTGGTGGAAGTTCTATGTATACTTCCTTATGTAACTAGTTATGAAGGAATACATTGTTAACATCAAGTTATTCTAGAAATCAATGCTTGGTAGGTATAATAGCAAGAAAACTTTATGAGCTTGACTAAGTAGCTTAGTAGTTAACATTATTGAGATAAAATATAAAACACATCCACTATAGACCTAATCTAAAGATGATTGTGATTGCCAAGAGACCAAGAGAATTTGGCATAATCATGTAGATATCTTGATGGTTTGTCTAGACCTAGTGGATTGTCTAACTAGAGAGTCAACAACTAGAATGCTACCATTTGGTTCATTAAAGTAGAGTGGCACACTGCTAGGACCAATTAGGTTTGTGGGTACATGATCAATTATGTGGCTAAAATGATTAATTTTGGTAGGAGATGGATTAGGAGCATGTGAGGTAAGAAAAGTGGTTTAGAAAGGGAAAATGTTCTTGTAAAACAAAACATCCCTAAAAGTAAAAGTAGTATCAGATTATATATCATATACTCTATACTATTTAATACCCTTTATATAACTTAGAAAGACACGAGCTCTAGAATCGAACTTGTTTTGATGAGACAAAATTGTATCATAACATAAATATCTAAAATTCAAGGATAAGATAAAGGTAGAAGTTTCTAATAAAGAATTTCATATGATATGCGATTTAACAACGTGGTGAAGGGAGTGTAGTTAATGAGATGCATTTTGTGTAGAATGCATGCATTCTAGAAATGGGTTAGCAAATAAGCCTAAAATCAAATTGCTCTAGCTATATTTAGAATGTGTTGGTATTTTTTATCAATATATTCATTTTGTTATGGTATAATATTTCATGTGATATACCTTTTGATACCAAAGAAAGAAGGAAAAAAGTACATTTAAGTACTTAGTAGTTTGGCAGTTTCCAAAAAACATTGTGGTTTTTATTTCTAAATTCAATCACTATGGTTTATTTTTTTGGACACTTCTAATCTTGGGCAGCCTGAGTAAGTGTCTTGCCACATGTCCATCCACATGAATGTTATGTCCATATTTATTTTTTTAAGTCATGATGAGATGGCATGTGACAAATGTCCAACTCAATATAATATTCAAAATAAAATATTTCTTAAATGTATTTTTTATATTCTTACTTATTTTTTAATATATTTTTCACATTCTTATACTCTGAATTTTAAGAAGTCGTAAATTAAAAAATTGTAGATATATATCTCAGTTCATAAAATAACTTAAATCAATTTAATCAAACTCTCTAATAAGAAGTTATAACTTTCTAATTGAAGCTCATGTTTGTAACTCAATATACTATTTATTATGTACATATTTTTTACCTTCTCTAAAATTGGAAAAGTCCTAATGTGAGAGTTACAACTTGAGAACCACTTGGTAAGGTTATATATGTATTCTTTACTGTCTTACAGCTTATGAACCATCTCTGGTTAAAACAAATATGTGTAGAAGTTCCAGAATCCAACTATTAGAATTTAGATTCAATTGATAACAGTAGTGCAAGTTGCAAATATAGTGTATACTATATAGTTATTATTAGGCTCACCCTAAGAAGTTGAACCCACCATCATAGATGGTATCTTGACCTCTGCATATCCATGTGATATGAATCTGATGGGCCATAATATGAATCTGATAGTGCAAGAAGTTTCAAGGAAGTTTGTGCAAGTCCAAGGACGTATCCATGAAGTACATACAAGTTTTTGCAAGTCTAAAAACGTCCAAGAAGCCCAAGGGAAGCCCATTCACGTTCTTGAAGCTGTTTAGGAAGTTATTTACTCTCAGATTTCGTTTTGGAGAGTTTGAAGCTAAATTGGAAGCTTGAAGAGGGCATACTAATCTGGATGCATGCACAAGAGAAGATCTTCTTGTTTAGGACGTGTAGCATCTTGTTTTGGACGTGCATATTGCTTAAATATATATTTAGATTCTGTTCTTATTTAGTTTTCTTATTCGAGCCAAGATTCCTACTTTTTAGGAATGCAAGTTTTGGCCAGAATATTTAGTTCCTTTTTAGGAGTTCTTTTATTTAGGAATAAGTGAGACTTTTGTAGCCTATAAATAAAGGCTTAGGATGTGTGTTTTAGGGGACCCCAATACATGAATTCATTCTGAATGTTAAAGTCTTTTGACTTTGTGAGTTTTGATAACTCTTCTCATTCTTGCTAAGCTTGTGTGTCGTTTAGCTTGAACTTTATCTTCACTTATCAAACGAGTTTGCCATCCTCGTTTGTGGCATGATACGACATGACTTGGAGTTCTCAGATTGTTCGTGGCTCGGGTTGAGGCTCTTTTGCCGAGGTTCTTGCTGGTCCAGTTCGTAGGTTCGAAGTCTCATCCATTCTAGACAACAATAGATCCGTGCAAATCGTATTTCTCCTACCGAGATCACATCATTTGGTATCAGAGCTATGGCTTGTTGTTTAGGCTATCTATCCTTTAGTTTACGTTTTTTACTTTGTTACTTTTGTATTCTGAGTTGAAAAAAAAATGAAGAAAAAAAATGAGAAAAAGTTAAAAAAAGTGCAAGATCATGTCCTACAAATACTCACGCAGAAAAGTTGGGAGATTATGATGCACAAAGTCTTATAGAGAATTATTACAATACTCAACCACCACGAGGCAAACTTCAAGCACGAAGAGGAAGAGCACCTATTGAAGAAGAAAGTGAAGAGGAATTTGATCCTTTTCAAGAGGAAGACATGGGCTCTACAAGGAGACTTAGGAGAGCAAGAGTCAACCACCCAAGTAAGGAAGCAAGACAAAGAAAAGAAGAAAGCTTAGGAAGCATTAAGCTTCAAATTCCTTCTTTTGTAGGTCGATCTGATCCGGAGGCATACCTTGAATGGGAGAGGAAGATTAAGTTCGTGTTTGATTGCCATAATTATTCTGAGGCAAAGAAGGTAAAGCTAGCTGTGAGTGAGTTTACTTATTATGCTATAACTTGGTGGGATCAACTTGTCACAAGTAGGAGGCGTAATGGAGAACATCCTATAGCTACATGGGAGGAGATGAAAGTGGTGATGAGGAAAAGATTTGTCCCAAGAAGGAGAGTACTACCTATGAGGAGGACAAGTGGAGATGAGACTGATTATGATGAGGATGCGGGGTTCACAAGGAGCATTAGAAGATTGAAGATTGATCGCAAACCTATAGAGGCAAGGCGAAGAGGAGATGACCATTGGGAGGAACTAAAAGCTGATTTGGTTATAGGATTTGGCTTGTATTTAAAGAAAGTTGATGAAGAACGACATAAGAACATCCTTCAAGCTAAGTCCAAAGTTGAAGAGAAGGTATGTTGTTCTGATCAGATTGTTGAAGATGCTTTGACATGGGAGGAGTTTGGTGAATTTGTCATTGATTTATTTGATGGGGAGTGTTTCCATGAACATGACATGTCACTTCTCTACTTGAGAGATTTGTTTGACAAATCAGAAGTTATGGAAGTTGATCACATGAGGAGGCACCTTGTTACTATTATTGGTGAACATGAAGAACTTGTTTTGGAAATTGACAAGGAAGAGATTCAGCCCATATCATATGTATCTCCAGATTTTGTTATTGAACATGTTGATCATATTGACTTCTTAGCAGTTGACAAGTATGATTGTGTTGGAGGCTCAACATTGCTCAACCTGTGGAATAATCTGAGGTTTAAAGAAAGGTTTTTGCGAACAGGTATGTTCTTGGCTTTCCGATTGGAGATGACATCCTACTTTTTAAGCTCAAAGTATTTATTCAGTTGGAGTGGAAGATATCAAGTGCAACCACGAAGGTCAAAGATTAAACCTTATTCCAATGGTATCATTGATTGGAGAATGCATGGCATATGCAAGGATTTGAGGACAAATCCCTTTCAAGAGGAGGGGAATGATATGAATCTGATGGGCCATAATATGAATCTGATGGTGCAAGAAGTTTCAAGCAAGTTTGTGCAAGTCCAAGGACGTGTCCATGAAGCCCATACAAGTTTTTGCAAGTCTAAAAACGTCCAAGAAGCCCAAGGGAAGCCCATTCACGTTCTTGAAGTTGTTTAGGAAGTTATTTACTCTCAGATTTCGTTTTGGAGAGTTTGAAGCTAAATTGGAAGCTTGAAGAGGGCGTACTAATCTGGATGCATGCACAAGAGAAGATCTTCTTGTTTAGGACGTGTAGCATCTTGTTTTGGACGTGCATATTGCTTAAATATATGTTTAGATTCTGTTCTTATTTAGTTTTCTTATTCGAGCCAAGATTCCTACTTTTTAGGAATGCAAGTTTTGGCCAGAATATTTAGTTCCTTTTTAGGAGTTCTTTTATTTAGGAATAAGTGAGACTTTTGTAGCCTATAAATAAAGGCTTAGGACGTGTTTTTTAGGGGACCCCAATACATGAATTCATTCTGAATGTTAAAGTCTTTTGACTTTGTGAGTTTTGATAACTCTTCTCGTTCTTGCTAAGCTTGTGTGTCGTTTAGCTTGAACTTTATCTTCACTTATCAAACGAGTTTGCCATCCTTGTTTGTGGCGTGATACGACGTGACTTGGAGTTCTCAGATTGTTCGTGGCTTGGGTTGAGGCTCTTTTGCTGAGGTTCTTGCTGGTCCAGTTCGTGGGTTCGAAGTCTCATCCATTCTAGACAACAATAGATCCGTGCAAATCGTGTTTCTCCTACCGAGATCACATCACCTTGGAAGAGAATTTGTTTCATTATAGTCATAAGAGATTAGACTTGCTTTTAAATTGGCTTTTTAGTTCTTATGCAATTCATGTAAAAGCTATTGCAATCGCTTGATTGAACTTTGGCCTAGGCTTAGATCTAGGTTAAAAACCATGAAGTCTGAATGATATATCCTTTCTTGAGATAGTGCTTGCAATTGGGTTTGTTAGATCCAAAATATTTGATACTAATATAAGTAGCCAAAACTATAGGAAATGACAATAAAACTATTTTAATTACCCTTGGATCCCTAATTTATGTCCTTATTTGTGGTAAGATCCTTAGTATCAGAATTTGATCTAAGGTCCCTGATCTATAACAAATATTGGTATGAGGTTCCTCGACATCAACATCCGTTTTTTACATAAGAAAAGACATTTATACCCTTTTAAATAAACCTAAATCACATCAAACATTCTTGGCTCGAGTTTGTCTCCTCCCTATTGAGATCAAATCTCCCTTGCTAGTGGCTCTGATACAATCTTCTTCCCTCAGGCTCTCTCCTTCTTCCCCATCCATGACCCCCTCCACTGTCCCATTGATGAACACACCCTCGATAACAAAGAGCCTCCTACTCCATCTTTATTATCGATAACCTCACCATCTCTAACTCAACCACATCGCTTGGATCTAGAGCTTTGATAGGGTTAAGGTCAAGGTCGGGGTAGTAGTGAAAGAGTAGTGGGTAAATCTACCAGATCTACCTTGCCCAGCTTCCCTTCTTATTGATCAACTGCTATAATTACTCGATCATAAATGACATCACTATCAAAACTTCTAGCAATGCTAATGTCACTAACTCTGTCAAGAACTTTCCTTCCCTTTCTTACCTCAATCTGGTCAACCTCCCCATTATTGTTGTGCTTCCCCAACCAAGAGAATGAATTACAATTAATATGGCTTTAATAGGATCACTTATGTTAGCACGGGACAATGAGGGATACATATTCTAGAGATTGGGAGAAAGAGTCAGAGCCGGCATGGCAGCGGTGCTTGCTGTAGCAATCATCATTAGAGGATCTTTCTTGTCATCATCAAGGGAGAGGTGATGCTAGGACTTTGCCAATGACATTATCGCCTTCAGCTCCATCCCCTTTTACTTTCCTCTGTCACTAACAATAGTGTTTATGTACATATAAGAAAATATTGTTTGTAATGTCATTAGGTCAGAGAGAAATTTAGTACAAAAATTGAAGGTCTTGGACACCCCCAACTCCTCAGAAAAGTGTATAATGTACACATTATCACTGATCCTACTCAAAATCTTATAAGGACCATACTTCCGGGCTTCTAACTTTCCTCCCATATTGGTACACATCCTCTCTTCACGAAAATGCACCATTACCTGCTCTCTGAGTTGAAACACTTGCACTCTTTAGTGCTCATTGATTCATGCTTTCTCCTCCACATATGTGGATACAAGTCTTGCCTTTACTGCTTCTAACACCTCTTATGCATGTTCTGCAAATGTAAGGGTAGAGGTGTTGACTTTGTTTGGTTGCTCCACAGAAGAAATGTCTACCAAATGGTTTGGTACTTTGGTGTAGACCAAGGAGAAAGGAGAGTGACCAGTGGATCGATGTACTGTCCCATTATAAGCAAATTCAATAATTGGTAGTGCAAGATCCCACTTCCTTTGTTTATCATGGCACAAGCTCCTCAACAAGGTGCCAAGAGTCCTATTTGTAGCTTCGATCTATCCATCTATCTGAGGATGCGTGGTTGAGCTATATTTAAGCATTGCATCAAACAACATCCATAAGGTCTTCCAAAAACTTGCCAGAAATTTTACATCATGATCAGAGGTAATTCCTCGAGGTACTCCATATAGCTTGACCACCTCTCAAAAAATAGACATGTTGTGTGCATCGGATATCTTATCGCATGGGATAAAATGTGCCATTCTTGAGAGCCTATCAATGATAACAAAAATAAAGTCTACACCATGAGGGGTACAGGGTTAGCCAAGAATAAAATCCATGCTAACATCTTCCCAAATAGCTTGTGGGATAGGTAAAGGCGGTTACAAGCCCATGTTGTTCATGCCTCTCTTGGTTTCTTGGTAGACTCGATAATGCTTGACAATGCATGTGATGTCTTTATCTGTCTTAGGCTAATAACATTGTTCAGACATAGCTGCAAGAGTCTTATCCTTGCCTAAATGAGCTACCAAGCCACAACCATGCAGCTTCTGAATTAGATGCTCATGTAGAGAGGTCTTTAGGATGCAAAGCTAGTTTCCCTTCATCAAAAACCTGTCATGCACATAAGATTCTCCTTGACCTAATACACCTTGGCACTTTAACCAAATCTCTCTGAATTCATCATCACTTTCATAAGAATTACGTAGGCAATCGAAAGATGTCACATTAGTTCTCCATTCAGTAAGGAGTGCAACTGTCCTACTAAGGGCATCCGCGATATTATTTTATGCACCACTTTTGTGCGTGATCTTGAAAGGAAACTTCTAAAGGTATATAGACCAATGTACATGTATATGACTCATGAACTTGGACTGGTCATTGAGGAACTTGAGTGCCCAATGGTCTGAATAGAGTATGAATTCTTTGCCAATAAGATAGTGCTCTCACATCTTCAATGCACGAAAAATGACATAGAATTCCTTCTCATATGTCAACCAGGATTTTCAATACTTACTTAGCTTTTCACTAAAGAAAGCTACTGGCCTCTTTTCTTGTGACAATAGAGCTCTTATTCCAACTCTCCAAGCATTGACATCAACTTCAAATAGCTTATGAAAATCGGGCAAAGCAAGCACAAGTGTTGAGCTTAGTCGTGCCTTCAGTTGACCAAAGGCTTCCTCAACCTCCTTACTCCACACAAAAGGAGTTCCTTTCTTCAACAAAGAGGTTAGTGGGGCTGCAATCATGCTAAATTCCTTGATGAACCTTTGGTAGATTGCATCCTGTCCTAAGAATCTCCTGA
This sequence comes from Hypericum perforatum, assembly GCA_012979155.1. Classification (NCBI taxonomy): domain Eukaryota; kingdom Viridiplantae; phylum Streptophyta; class Magnoliopsida; order Malpighiales; family Hypericaceae; genus Hypericum; species Hypericum perforatum. Next base: position 27,573 of record SOPF01028653.1, read on the forward strand.
CTTGGCTTACATTACTTGGCACAGGCCACTTGTTAATCACGTCAACCTTTGTATGATCCACTCGGATTCCATTTGCACCAATTATAAAGCCAAGAAATAATAACTCCTCTTGCCAAAATACACACTTATTCAAATTGCAAATAACTTATTCTCACGTAATGCACCAAATACTTCCCTTAAATGGTTCACATGATCCAACTCCGAATGACTATATACGAGTATGTCATCAAAATATACCACCATGAACTTGTCAAGATATGGTTTTAGTACCTAGTCCGTCAATCTCATAAAGGTACTAGACAGGTTTGACAACCCAAATGGCATAATCAACCACTCATAGAGTCCATCCCAGGTTTTAAAAGTTGTCTTCCATTTGTCTTTGAGGTGAATCCTAATTTAGTGATAACCACTTCACAGATCAACCTTGGAGAAGATTGTAGAGCCACTAAGTATGTCGACCATGTCATTTAATCTTGGAATAGGAAAATGATAGCCAATTGTAATCTTATTAATAGCATGACTGTCCACACACATCCTCCATGTTCCATCCTTCTTAGGAACCAATAGTGTGGGTACACCGCATGGACTCAAGCTCTTATGGATGTACCCTTTTTCTAGTAGCTCTTGTACTTGGTCATAGAGAACTTGATTCTCTCCAGGGCTGAGCCTATAGTGCAAAAGATTTGGAAGTGTGAAGCCTAAAATCAAGTCGATATGGTGTTATATATTCCAAAGAGGAGATAGCCCCTTAAGTAAGTCATCGGCCACCACTTCAGGGAATTGTCTCAACAACTTCATCACTGGCTTAAAGAATTCAAAAGGATCTTTACCCTCTTTTGGATCTATCTCCTTTGCCACCAACACACAATACCAACCCGATTCTTTGATTGAGTTCTCTAGGTCTTGTGCTGACATGATCATAGACAAGAAGTGCATGCTACTATTCCATTCTCCCTTCTTGCGTTTTGGCTTTCTTGGTAACAAAGTAAAGCGTTCGCCACCTTTATTCACTTCATATATATTTGCTTCGCCTTTGTGCACAACTTTGTTATCAAATTCACAAGGCTTGCCAAGCAAGATATTACATGCATCCATCTTTAAGACGTCACACTCTACCTTGTTTGAGTACTTTCTTATGGAAATTGAGATTGTTTATTGCAAGTTCACCTTAATCCCTCCTCCTGAGTACACCCATCCAATTGAATAAGGAGTAAGATGAGGTCTTACTTTTAGACCGAGCTTCTCTACTATTTGACTACTGATGAGAGGCATCTTGACATGCCTCCGATGCAATATAGTTTATGAA
>SOPF01028655.1:0-42110 GCA_012979155.1 Hypericum perforatum
AGGGCTATGCACAAGGAGTGATCCGTTGAATTGGGGAATGGCAGCCGAGTCAATGAAGGGGAGCCATCTCGACGAGGTGAAGAGGATGGTCGAGGAGTATAGGAAGCCGGTGGTCATGCTCGGCGGCCAAACTCTCACCATCGGTCAGGTGGCGGCGATCGCCGCCACCCGAGATGGTGGAGTTAGGGTCGAGTTGGCGGAGGAGGCTCGTGCCGGAGTCCAGGCGAGCAGCGACTGGGTCATGGATGGCATGATCAAAGGTGTTGATAGCTACGGTGTGACAACCGGCTTTGGTGCTACCTCCCATAGAAGGACCAAACAAGGTGGTGCCTTGCAAAAGGAGCTCATAAGGTATCTTCATACTACTATTTCCCTTAATTTCGATATTCAAACTCGACCATTAATAAATACTGCTTAGATATTTAAAAGTTGTTCTTCTATAATTTTATATTTGTGAATTTTGAAATTGATAACTTATAAATCAAGTCTCGTAATATACTGTAGGCATGATAAATGATATTGATGGGTGGATGTCGATGGTATTTCTGTTTCATTGCAGCATGTTTTACGTTTGGACGTATAAATCAATCCATAAATCCTGAGTTTGATTACACAACGTCACACAATTTTGTGTAACTTGATTAAGTTTGTTCTGTATGGGGTTGGTGGAATCTATGTAATTCTTTATTTTGTTTTTTTTTGGTAAAAATATAGTTCTTTATTAAAACCAACACTACATGAGTTATTAGATTTCAGAGATGAAGGTGAAATCTTGGGGTTGGGAAGAGGGTTGGTTGGTAACTTGTCGGTGAACAGCTTTGCACCAAATTTAGGTGAAGCACCACACGTAAAAAAATATATTGGTTTTAGAAACTTCGATTTTTTAAAATAAATTCTATCATATTAATTAAAACAACTAATTTTAAAGTGGAGTATTATAAAGTTATATAGAAAATATATTTGTCACACCAATAAGTTTCTTCATTAAAAAACTAAAACTCCATATAGTTATTAAATATATTACTACTTAATTGTCAACAATATCAACATAGAAATTAAAATAACTCATGAGGAAGATATTCTAGTTTAACAAAGTGATTTTGATTTTGAGTCTTTAGACATATAATAATATTTGACATTTTGTTAGAAGAATTTTGTTATATTTTAAATTTTTCACCTAACTCATACCTCAATATTAGGTCTTGAACATGTCATGATGTAAACAAAAAACTAACAAAGTACGTGTTCTTACATCTGTAATTACATGAGAACTCTAATGTATCTTGATTTTAATTACTTGGCTAGGATTTTGATTCGTTTAGCTAGGTCTACATGTGAGATGCCATACCATAGAGGAGCCAGTCAAATGGTCAGATAAAATTAAATACGAGTTCGAAAATGACAGCAAACAACACTCCTGGCATAGATAACGATTTATAGGACCATTTTTAAATTAATCCTTTTTTCTACAAAAGGAAAGTGACGTGATAATATCTTCTTCAATCTATAGGTCATCATTATTCCTTGTGAAATTGCATCTAACAAAGAGAATAATTGTTTTAATAATTTTTTTAGATTTATGAGATTTAAATCTAAATTCTCCTTAGTTTATTATTAAACTCATTGGAGCAATACGAGGTATTGTTAGGCTGGTTAAATTTTGCTTGTTAAACTGTATTAGGTTTGAGAAGTTGAGCCAATTGCATCCAACTTTTCGCAAAATTAATTTATTGGGCTGGGTTGACGTCGATCACCCGGTAGTTTATCCAATTTTACACTACTCGTGAGTGGTTGACCAAAGGAAGACACCGAAAAGTGTTTGGCCTTTGCCAGAAAATAAACAAATGATTAAAATAAAATACACTAAATTATTTTCTAAAAGTGATAATGTTTCAAAATTCATAAAGTTGGTTCTACCGATTATATCAAGCGATCTTGACAAAAAGATAAAGATTTATCGAGCCGGCTGAACTTGTTTGAATGACATGGACATTATTTTTCTAATCTCAGCGAAGCCCGAAAAGATTTAAAACAATAGCTCCTTAATGAACATTTTATAGTATCCACCAGAACAAACCTAAGTTGTTCATGATAATATTTCCCTGTAACTTAAAATCAAGATATAAGAAAGAGTACACGAAAAGAAATTACCTACTATGTTTTCTTTTTGGTGCCATAAATATATTATTTTAAAACTAAAACTTGAAGTGGTCATCTTCTGTTTGGAGAAGAAAAAGTACAAATAAACTTCAGCGTTACACTTTTGCCGCTGAGGTGTTTCTAGGCCATCCAATGTCCAAACCACTTGCTTTATGATGATTATAAAATTTCATGTCCTTTTGGCTATTTGGTTACCAATAAGATCCAATGATGGTCATTTGCTTAACGCTTTATATTTAAGAATAAATAAAATTGCATTGGATATAGAGGCACAATTTTTTACCGTTTTAATTATATCTTTTAATTTATTTACATTCCTGGGTTTGACCGTAGCTGGTGGACATGCATTTTGAGATTCAGACATGATGCGAATGTTGTTCTAATTAATTTGCCTACTTGCTTACTGCACAAATTTTTTTTGAGAAATAAATTTTTTTTTTTGCAATCTTCTTAGTTTGAGTACATGGCACTATTTTCGTTTTTTTTGTGTTGATGCTACCTTGTATTCGAACATATCTTACTAAATCGACTATGTAAAATAACTGTATTACATGTTTTTCCGAACGATTGTTTTCCGACGTTAACATCCAAGTTTGGCCGCAATCAGTAGACTATGATTTATTCAACTTTCGATTGATTATTATAGCTTACTTTTTTTTACGCATAAATCTCTGATATACGACGTTAGATACTGACATGCAACATCAATTTAATTTTTAATTGCGAACAGATTCCTAAATGCTGGAATCTTCGGGCAAGGGACAGAATCTATTCACACGTTGCCTCACACAACAACAAGAGCAGCCATGTTGGTTAGAATCAACACCTTATTACAAGGGTACTCAGGAATAAGATTCGAGATCTTGGAGGCAATTACCAAGTTCTTGAACAGCAGTGTCACACCTTGTCTACCTCTGAGAGGCACCATCACTGCCTCTGGAGACTTGGTCCCCTTGTCCTACATTGCCGGGCTGCTAATTGGCCGGCCCAATTCGAAGGCGGTCGGGCCGAAAGGGGAGACCTTGAGCCCAACTGAGGCATTTGACTTGGCTGGAATCACTGGTGGGTTCTTTGACTTGCAACCCAAGGAAGGTCTAGCCCTTGTGAATGGCACTGCAGTTGGCTCTGGCCTCGCATCCATGGTGCTTTTTGAGGCCAATGTTCTGGCCGTGTTGTCCGAGGTTTTGTCGGCGATTTTCGCAGAGGTTATGCAGGGGAAACCCGAGTTTACGGACCATCTGACTCACAGGTTGAAGCACCATCCGGGCCAGATTGAAGCAGCTGCCATTATGGAGCACATTTTGGATGGTAGCTCTTACATTAAAGCTGCTCAGAGGTTGCATGAGATGGATCCCCTGCAGAAGCCGAAGCAAGATCGCTATGCTCTCCGAACGTCTCCCCAATGGCTCGGCCCTCTTGTCGAAGTGATAAGATCATCGACGAAGATGATCGAGAGGGAGATCAATTCGGTTAATGACAATCCACTGATTGATGTCTCAAGGAACAAGGCAATCCACGGAGGGAACTTCCAGGGGACCCCAATTGGTGTCTCAATGGACAACACAAGACTAGCCCTTGCCTCCATTGGAAAGCTCATGTTTGCTCAGTTCTCTGAGCTTGTCAATGACTTCTACAATAACGGGTTGCCTTCTAATCTAACTGGAGGGCGCAACCCGAGCTTGGATTACGGGTTCAAAGGTGCGGAAATCGCAATGGCGTCCTACTGCTCCGAGCTGCAATACCTCGGGAACCCTGTTACCACACATGTCCAAAGCGCGGAGCAGCACAACCAAGATGTCAACTCATTAGGCCTCATTTCGTCGAGGAAAACGGCAGAGGCCATTGACATTTTGAAGCTCATGTCATCAACTTACTTGGTTGCTCTGTGCCAAGCCATTGATCTGAGGCACCTGGAGGAGAACCTCAAGAGCACTGTCAAGAACACGGTGAGCCAAGTCGCGAAGCGAATCCTGACAATGGCGCACAATGGGGAGCTCCACCCTTCGCGGTTCAGCGAGAAGGACCTCCTCAAAGTGGTCGACAGGGAGCATGTGTTCGCATACATCGACGACCCCTGCAGCGCGACGTACCCTCTGATGCAGAAGCTGAGGCAAGTCCTGGTGGACAACGCGCTAACGAACGGGGACAGGGAGAGCAACTCGAGCACTTCCATATTCCAGAAGATTGGCGCATTCGAGGAGGAGCTCAGCTCGGTCCTGCCTAAGGAAGTGGACAACGCACGGACCGAGTTCGAGAATGGCAGCTCTGCAATTCCAAACAGGATCAAGGACTGCAGGTCTTATCCACTGTACAGGTTTGTAAGAGAGGAATTGGGGACTGGTTTACTTACAGGAGACAAGATCAGGTCGCCTGGAGAAGAATTCGACGTGGTTTTCGCCGCGGTTTGTCTAGGAAAGTTGATTGATCCTCTTCTTGAATGCCTCAGGGAGTGGAATGGTGCTCCTATTCCTGTTTGTTGATTTGGTCCCTCACAATGTTCTTCTTTTCCCTAAAAATTCCCTGTGTTAACTTTAAAGAGACTGTAACTCTGTTGATTTTTATTTGCTTACATCTGTTTGTAAAATACTACTTATGGAGGTTGTGCAACAGACTTGAACTGTCTGTTCTCCATTAAATTGTTTCTCTTAAACTTTCTCAAGCTTACCTTATCTTAGAACCTCATTTGGAATGTCTTCCTAAAATTTGAACTAAATCTTATGAATGAATCAAAATATATTATTTGTTTTTTTTTCGAGTGGACCATATTTTAGATCGTCATTCTTTAAATAGTGTCTTTATATTCGTAAAAGTTAAACCAAATTTTCTAAATGAATCAAAGTATATTATACTCGGAACATCTCACGTTGATTTAGGGTCTGTTTGGTACGGCTTATGAAATTTAGCTGTTAGCTGTTGGTTGTTAGCTGATCAGTTGTTGGCTGATAGTACTCGGCTGATAGCTGATATCCGAATTTAGCAAAAGTGTTTGGTAAATTAGCATTGGTTGTTGTTGTTGTTGAGTTGTAAAATTACTTATAAGGGTATTGACATAACCATCATTCTTTAATATTTAATATAATACATATTATTTATCATTATACTTTCGCCAATTAAAAAAATTCATCTCTTAATTTAATATTGAATATAGTAATATTTAATATTATTTCTATATTTTTGCCAATAAAAAAATGTCCCTCTCAATTTAATATTTAATATAATAATCTTGAGTATTTATTATCTCTATATTTTCGCCAATTACAAAAAGTGTTCCTCTTAATTTAATATTTAATTAGTAATTATTTGAATCGAGGATATGTTGGTAATTTAATATTATAACAGCTATCAGCTAAATGTAACAACCACAAATTTTAGCTGTTGGAAATAATGGCTTTTTCGGTTTCAACAGCTGATTTTTTTAATTCACCAAACACTAATAATCAAATCAAACACCCACTTATATCCTCTATTTGATCATTGTTTTAGTACTCGCGGTCTAAGTGTCAGACCATGCCCAAGATTTATACAAAATCATTTTTTTTACATAAATCTGGAGAACGACTGAAGGACCCGACTGATTCACCTAGTTGGACCGATCATTCAAGAACAATTTTTTTTTTTACTTCAAGTTTCGTTAAATTAAAATTGATGGGATTTAGACTTTGATGGTTAGAAGCAATAATTTGTGTAGTAAAATAGATTATATTTAAAATTATTTGAATTATTATACTAAATATAATTATTAATAAACAAATTTTATTTAATGAATTTTATTTTATAGAAATATAACTCAATACATTCAAAGATAGCCATGAAAAACTAGTCCACAGTATTGGCGGGCAGACGCGAGAAATCTTACATGAAGAATTATTTAATATTACTTACGGTAACCAATTATTTATCATTCGTCCATTTACGAAAAAATTCAAACGTTGCGGCATGTTAATTAAGACGAAAGAATGTAAATAAATAACAAAGTCATGGCTTGGTTGGTGAAAAGAGCGACACCTCACCAGTTAACCAATAACAACAAGGCATTAGGCACCCAACACGACGCCGCGGGAGAGCCAGCACCTATAAATATATAACCGGACCAAAATACCCTCACTCACCATCTCACTCCCAATTTCCACCAAGATCTCACTTACCCACCCACTTTCGCTTCTTCTCTAAGAGCACCGAACCAGACAAGCTCCCATCTTTCTGTCCGAAAATGGCTCACGAAGGAGTGCTTCTGGGTATGGGAAACCCCCTCCTCGACATTTCCGCTGTCGTCGACGAGCCCTTCCTCGAAAAGTAACCTCCTTTCTTTGGTTCTTTTTTTTTAAATTGTTTAATTTTGTGGGTTGTTGGATGGATCGAAGTGGAAAATGGGTGTTCTTTTGGGAGCTTGAAACATTTGGTCCTGCGTAGATCCGGGGGGCTTTCAAATGGGTTTCCGTTGTCTGTCCGTAAAGTGTTTGTTTTTATGCCTCTGTGAAGTTGCTTTAGTCGTTTGGGAAGCTGTTGGGGGAAAAAACGCGGTAGATCTGATCATGGAGCGAGGAAATTACGCTGTTTTGATGTTGTTGGCCGAAATCTTTAGTCTCTGGAACTTTTCATTTGTAACTATCGGATCTTGACCGTTACTTAGATTCGCGGTGTTACTTAGATTCGCGGTGTTTGGTGTATGCGATATCTTTCTGTCACTCGGTTGTTTTAGACTTTCTGTATGCATCTGGTTTTTGATTCGGGACTCTTTATCTTGATTAAGGTACGAGATCAAGCTGAACAATGCTATTCTCGCTGAGGACAAGCACTTGCCAATGTAAGTTCCCGTTTTCCCTTTTTCAATCTTGTAATTTCTTTTTTACAGTATTTGTGCACTTGGAGGACAGTTCAGTTGTCATCTAGTAGGGATTTCAGATCTATTCATGTTCCAACAAATAAGTTTTCTTTTAGTTGATTGTCTTTGGTTAAATCTTTTACGGTGCTTGGAGTTCAGCATGGACAGTTTAATAACCTTGATGTTTTTCCTAAATTTAGGTATCAGGAGATGTCTGAGAAGTACAATGTGGAGTTCATTGCTGGAGGTAATTCCATCTTTTCATGTTTTTGTTTTAATTTTTGTTTTCAATTTTTTCATTGTTGTTTATTCTATTCTTAGATTCGAAGTAAATCAATTGTAACTAGGTGGTATGCTTTTTATCTAGCTGATGGTTATTGATTGTTATGTTATGTAGGTGCTACTCAAAATTCGATCAGAGTTGCTCAGGTTTGTTTTCGCTGGAAGCATCAGTGTTACTATTTCAACTCTCACCACTCATTTATTATTTCCTCACGTTGATGATTTGGTTTCTTCTGCAGTGGATGCTCCAAATTCCTGGAGCAACTAGCTACATTGGCTCCATTGGGAAAGATAAATTCGGTGAAGAGATGAAGAAAAACTCACGGGATGCTGGTGTTAATGTAAATTGTTTTGCTCGTTCTTTTCAATATGTTTTGTCGTTTTTTGTCTTTAAGTTCTCACTAGTTTTGATTGTTAGGTCCACTATTACGAGGATGAGAGTCCAACAGGAACTTGTGCTGTTTGTGTGGTTGGTGGTGAGAGGTTAGTATTACTTTTCATACTTGGGAAAGTTTCTTTTCTGAACTTTAAATGCCAATGTGCGTTGCATCAGACTATCTAAGGCATCTCAATTGCGCCATTAGAAACTCAAATTCATAAAGTATTATCATTCGCAGCCAGGCCGTTGTCAGCTACGGTTGTGCATGATCAATGTAGTTATTGAATTCTTGTGTATTCTAGTGATTATGCGCATAGTCTTATTGCGGACATTTCTCTCTTATCACAGATTTCTTGGTCTAACATCATCATTTTGATGGCTTCCAAATGATGCTGTTTGACTGTTTTTGCAGGTCACTTATTGCCAATCTGTCAGCTGCTAATTGTTACAAATCTGAGCACTTGAAGCAACCAGAAAACTGGGCATTGGGTTAGTCTTTCATACCATTCTTGTGGATCTCCAGCACTTGCATGTACAATGCATTGCCATCTATAATAACTCGTGCTTTGTAACAGTCGAGAAGGCCAAGTATATCTATATTGCTGGGTTTTTCTTGACCGTATCTCCTGAATCTATAATGCTTGTTGCTGAGCATGCTGCTGCCACGAACAAGGTAAACTCAAGTATTCTGTTTTGTCCTCATAATGCGATCAGCACCGCTCCGGTTGTCTTGTATGACTTTGGATGACTTACCTTTTTTCATATACAGGTGTTCATGATGAATCTTTCTGCCCCATTCATCTGTGAGTTCTTCAAGGATGTGCAGGATAAAGCCCTACCGTAAGCTTCCAGCTCACTTTCCCTGTGCCACATTTTTCTTTGTTAATTCTCTTATTTCTTTATTTTATTTGTTTCAACCACAGGTATATGGATTATGTATTTGGAAATGAAACTGAAGCCAGAACTTTCTCGAAGGTTCATGGTTGGGAGGTAATGCTTCTGCCGATACTCATAAATGTGAATTATCTTAACAAATATATCAAATGATCTGTCTTGGGTATTTGCATTTGCTGACAGACTGACAATGTTGAGGAGATTGCCATTAAAATCTCCCAGTTGCCCAAAGCATCAGGGACACACAAGCGAGTTACAGTTATCACTCAAGGAGCTGATCCTGTTGTTGTTGCTGAGGACGGCAAGGTCAAATTATTTCCTGTCATCTTGTTGCCTAAAGAGAAGTTGGTTGACACGAATGGAGCAGGTATGTATTGCCTTAGTCAAATTGTTTCCCAGTAAATTCAAAGACAATTGATGATGGCTCTTTTCTGGCTACTGTGCAACTGTATTTAATTGCATTAGCAGTAGAATGTTTGATTGGTTTTCTCCTCTTAAGTTCATCTTCACCCTCCTTAATCATTTGTCTTTCATTTTTATCTCTTAACTTACATCGCATACCTGAAAGAACACTTCTTGCTTGTACGGATGTGTTTGATGAATATGGACAGGCATAACCAAAACCCAAAATTCACTTCCATGATAATTCATTGGGAAGAGAGCAACGTAAAACAAACGTTTATCTTAGTTCGGTTTCCCCATTAACCAACATTATTTTTATCTATCAGGGGATGCTTTTGTTGGCGGATTTTTGTCCCAGCTGGTGCAGGAGAAACCAATTGGAGAATGTGTTAGAGCTGGTTGTTATGCTGCGAATGTTATTATTCAGAGGTCTGGCTGCACATACCCTGAGAAGCCGGATTTCAGTTAATCCGAGTGTCGCAGATTGCAGTTCGTTGTTGCCCTGACTTCATCATGGTCGGCCTGCTTGTAGCTGCTACGTCTATTTTCTCCTCGGACCGATTATATTTGGTAGAGGACTAAGGAGTCGTCTCGCTTGCACTGTCCCTTAGTTTCATAAGAGTTGTTATGCCTAATTTTCCTTTGCTATTTTGTCGGATAACTCTATTCATGTATTGAGTATTGAAATTGTGGCACCAGTTTTGGTCGAGACCAGAATTGCTGTACGAGGTACATTTTATATCTACCTTATCTCTATCTCAATAAGAGAATGTATATACCAACTTGGCGTTGTGGTGCTAGGGGTTGCACTTGGAAGGGCGAACTAAAGTTCGATCCCCTGCAACGGCGTTGGGAGAGGTTTAAAACCTTAACCTGGGATCTGCCTCGAACATGAGTAGTCGGTCCTGTTGAAAATTCATAATGGACTGGGCCGGATACCTGGGTATTCAAAAAAAAAAAAGAGAATGTATACATTAGGTGAAGAAGTACATAATGCTATGGAAGCTATAAACTACAAATATTCTTGAATTATAAAAAAAACTCTAAAACTCCAAACACACATAAAATAAATATGTTAAGACAACTTACAATTTTCGTCGTCTCCAAAGTGTAACGCATATCAAAATCTCAAAAGGTGTTGAGTAGGAATTGTTTTACCATGGTTCAACGGTACTTTAAAGTATTTGACCATGTTACAGTAAATTTTACATGACCAACTGCTAACCTAGTTATTTGATTATTTCATTGTTGTTAAGTTTATATGTATTTTACACCACATAATTAATTTTATTTGTATATCATGTCACCTTACATCGTCTAATTTAAATGCTATAGAGTTATTCATTTTTTTCATAACATGCAACATATAAAATTAGTGAAGCCATATGACATGTATGATATATTAAAAATGTTGCTCATTTAATTAGAATTAACACGTGGATAAAACTTTAACAACCTGATCAAAGAACTAAAAAAATACGAGACAACAGTATATTAAAATATAAAACACATGAAATTAAAGTGTAATTTAGCTTAGATTATTGACTGACACATAAATAAGTATATGTATTTTGTGTCACATAACTAATTTTGTTTGCATTTCACTCGCCTAATTTAATGCTTTACATCTAAATGCTATAGATTTGTCCCGTTTTTCTAAATGTTAGTGATATGATATAAAATACGTATAAAATTAATGATGTTGCCTAATAGTACGTATGTTCCGGTTAGTTATCAATTAGGTAAAACTTCAACCACCTGGTCAATAAATAATGTATTAACTAACATGTAAAGCCTGTATTTTATTTAACCTACAGTTTATATATAACTATATATCATAATATTAAAGGAGCACCCACTGTACATGTCCCTTTCCCATATTCATTACCGCCGCGCCAAACCGCTAAAATGCGCCAACACCAAAACGAGAAACACACAGTACCTTCCCACGTTTCGCGCTCAAGTGATACGATAAAAAAACAATTGGGGAATCCTTGGGGCGCACTTTAGCAAATCTCAACGGTGACCTTGTGCAAGAAGAGAACTTGGCATCACAAAAGAAAGAATCCAAGGAGACCCACTTTCCCAAACCCTAAGTCCTTGGATTTTTTTACCAGGTTCAATTGCTGTTTTCTGTTTCGTTTCCTTTTTAATTGGGAATTAGGGTTTAGATATGATGCATTTGCTTTAGGGTTTGGTAGAATTTCGAGACATAATTGTGAATTTTGATAAAATGGGTAGTAGTAGTGTTGAGGTTCCAAGATGGTTGAAACGGATGCCATTGGCACCCGAGTTTCGTCCCACGGATACCGAGTTCGCCGACCCGATCGCTTACATTTCGAAAATCGAGAAGGAAGCTAGCGCCTTTGGGATATGCAAGATTATACCGCCATTGCCTAAGCCTTCGAAACGATACGTGTTCCATAACTTGAACGAGACGCTCTCCAAGTGCCCCGAATTGGGCAAAGGTTTGGGTTCGTCGAGCGTTGAGGGCAGGGAGGAGCCGAGGGCGGTGTTTACCACGAGGCAGCAGGAATTGGGGCAAGGTGCGAAAAGAGCGAAAGGGGCGGTGGATAGGGAGAACCAGGCATTAGGTGGGAAGAAGCATGTTTGGCAAAGCGGAGAGGCTTACACGTTGGAGCAGTTTGAGTCTAAATCAAAGGTTTTTCTGAGGAGTGTGTTGGGGATGGTTAAGGAAGTTAATCCCTTGGTTATTGAAGCCTTGTTTTGGAAGGCTGCGTCCGAGAAGCCGATTTATGTGGAATATGCAAATGATGTTCCTGGGTCTGGTTTTGCTGAGCCAGAGGGTCAGTTTCAGTATTTCCGGAGGCGGAGGAGAAAGAGGGCTTCGTACAAGTCTTATCGTGAAAATATAGGGAATTCTGATAGCACGGAAATGGAAACGAAGAGTAAGCATGCTAAGGATGGTGCTACTGACCATGATGATGCTAACCCATGTCCGGAGAGGTCATCTTCTAATGCTTCAATGTCATCTCCAGATGACACTGCTAGACCAGCTAAGAAAAGAAGTGAAGTTTCGGGTGATGATATGGTAGGCACTGCGGGTTGGAAGCTATCAAACAGCCCGTGGAATTTGCAAGTAATCGCTCGGTCACCGGGTTCACTTACTCGCTTCATGCCGGATGATATACCAGGTGTAACTTCTCCTATGGTCTATATTGGCATGCTTTTCAGTTGGTTTGCCTGGCATGTTGAAGATCATGAACTACATAGCCTAAATTTTCTTCATACTGGCTCTCCCAAGACATGGTATGCTGTACCTGGAGAACATGCACAGACGTTTGAGGAAGCTATTCGAAGCGAAGTGTATGGTGGTAATGTAGATCGCTTAGGTACGCTGATGTTTTGCTTTCTATGTTTATCTGTAATCAAATTGCATCATACCATTTATTGAAAAATAAAAAGAAATGTATCGCCCTTTTCTTTCCAAGTCTTCCTTGATGATAAGTTGGCTTTTTTCTGCAGACTCAAGAGCTGCAACGATGCACTCAAGAAAAGTTTTGTTTGATTTTTGGCTATTTGATTTAAATTTACTGGTATTTTTTAAATATTATCCATTAAGTGTAGCTTTGACTATGTAGCTTGTGGATATGCAAGGATAACCACTTTTCTTGGTGGAATAGATGATTTAAAATTTAAACTTAAAATTCATCATTAAATATCACGCGGGTAAGTTTCTGTTCTTTTTTTTTTTGAAAGAGCGTAAGTAAGTTTCTGTTCTGGTAACTGAATTGCAGTTGGTGTTCTTTCAGCTGCTCTCACCTCACTGGGTGAGAAGACGACCCTTCTTTCTCCTGAGGCCATTGTTTCATCAGGCATTCCATGTTGTCGGTAGATCTCTCTTCTCTCTGCACCCTGTGTTCCTTTGAATGATTTGGTGTAGCTTACTCTTTTTTACCCTATCCAATAGGTTATTTTGGTTCTTTCATGAGATAGCCTAAAAGGTTTTTGAAAAAAAAAATAGATATGCTTTAGTGGTTTGAAACTCTCTGAATGAAACCTTATTGTTCAATCTGTTAATTGGGGTTGCAGAGTGGAGGATGGTCTCGTACCTTAACTGTTAAAATTGTTAGCAGTTGGTCCAACAGCAGAGCATGAGTATTGTGAAAAAATGCTGATGTTTCATTGGAGTTGGTGCGTCATTTTTGAGGTAGTTTTAGCCTTTTAGGGAAAAATCCGTACGATGGTTACGTTCAATCTGTTATAGGTTCAAGAGCAGAGCACAATCATCGGTAATTATTCTTATGTGTGATTGGAGTTGTGTGTCATTGAAAATGATGAGCATCGTTGATGCTGTTAGTGCTCTGTCTAATTGCTTATGAATCAAAACATTTAGCTTGTATGGCTAGTTTTAGACCAAAGCACTCTTTGATCTTTGCTGAAACCAGGATATTATTAACAAAGTCAACCTCCTGATTTTATATTTGGCATTCATCTGCTTGTTTCTTTTTGTATCTAGTAATAAATTAAGAATTTGTTTTCTGTTGGCTTGGATATTATATGAGAGTATTCTTGTGTATTAGGTTGGTACAGAATCCAGGAGAGTTCGTTGTGACATTTCCAAGGGCTTACCATGTCGGTTTCAGCCACGGTAGTTAGCTCACTGCTTCTCTCAGCTGTTTGCTTTTGTGTCTCATGTTACTTATTCGTGAAATTACAACGCTAGTTGACTTTGCAAGTAGTGTTAAAGAGATCCATCTGGCCATTTGTAACAGGGACTAACCCTTTCCTTGAGCACCTGTGTGGATTGAATACACTAGTGTATGGTTTAGTCCTATTAAAAACGCAGATTAGATGTTTAGCATGGGTGATTTTTTTGCAGTTCTCTGATCTAAAGAGTTCATTCTTTTATATTTTCTACTTGCCGAGTTGCAGCTATCAATTGGACTGTGTATGATAGGTTTTAACTGCGGCGAAGCAGCTAATTTTGGGACCCCTCAATGGCTTGAAGTAGCAAAAGATGCTGCAGTGCGCAGAGCTGCCATGAACTATCTTCCCATGCTTTCCCACCAGCAGCTAATGTACCTGTTGACTATGTCATTTGTTTCAAGGTCAGCGTATCAATTTAAACATATTTACATAATTTTTACTACTGTATGATCATTAAAGGTCTCATGGCGTATAACTCTTCTAAAAGAATTATAACGGTGGCTGAAGTGTGATAGATGCTTGACATTGATAAGCTTTTTTGATGCTGCATTTCTGAACCCTGGCCTTGAAATTTTCCGGAAATTGATAAGCTTTTATCGGTCGATTTAATCCATATCAGAGTACCAAGATCATTGCTACCGGGAGTGCGTTGTTCACGACTTAGAGACCGTCAGAGAGAAGACAGAGAGTTGTCTGTGAAGAAG
This sequence comes from Hypericum perforatum, assembly GCA_012979155.1. Classification (NCBI taxonomy): domain Eukaryota; kingdom Viridiplantae; phylum Streptophyta; class Magnoliopsida; order Malpighiales; family Hypericaceae; genus Hypericum; species Hypericum perforatum. The sequence continues at coordinate 14,315 of SOPF01028655.1, forward strand.
GCTTTTCTGGAGGATGTCTTAAAAGAAAGCCAACTATTATCATGTCTTCTCGCAAAGAATTCTGCGTATTATGCAGTGACGTGGAATGCTGATTTGCTTCCATGTGCAACAAGGGAGACACAATTGCCTGGTATGGCTGCTGCAAATGTTAATTTGCCGGCACAAGACGCTACCCATGTGCCTTCTGATTGTAGTAGTGATGGAGAAAAAAGGGATCTCGTCCAGGAAATGAGCTTGTATATGGAAACTCTTAATGGTTTATACGTGGAGGACGATGATGATTTATCAACCGATTTTCAAATGGATTCGGGGTCGCTCGCCTGTGTGGCTTGTGGTATCCTCGGCTTCCCATTTATGTGTGTGATACAGCCGTCAAAGCAGGAATCCTTGATGCATCCGTCCCTTGTACAGCGCCCGACTGAAGAAGATCCAGGAACAACGATCAGCCATGCAAATTGTGATGGTACTGTAATTATCTCTGTGTCTGCATTGAGCTTAGGGTCCGAGTACTTCTTTAACTTCACATTTCTCAATTTATTCGTCATTCAACTTGCTCTTATTTGTCCAACAAACATTTGCTTATGTTATTTGGGACAAATTTCTTCATCTTAGTCTTCAAAGATCAAATTATGATGTTGAATCATGAATGTTCAATGCTTTGCGAAGTACTTTGTTTCTTATGCAAAAAGGTCTGAATCTGGGGCTTGGATTTTTTTAGCAGATTTGAATAGGAAGAAGTAGATGTAAGCTGAACCATCAGTTGGATTCATTTCTTCATCCTTTTCTTGTATTTCCTTGCAGCCCAAGTAACTATAGTATAAGAGGTAGCTATCAGTAAGCCAGAAACCCTTAACAAGCACTGCACTTCATATTGGGATTTGAATTTGTGTTTGTTATTTTTTCTACAGAAGGTTGTGCCTGTCTCCCTCACCTTTCAGCCCCGCTTATGAATATCTCAACACCTCAGGGTTGGAGCACATCTTGCAGATTTTTGCGTCCTCGTATTTTCTGTCTTGAACATGGCACCCAAATTGAGCAGCTGCTTAGGTCCAAAGGCGGAGCAAATTTGCTTGTTATCTGCCATTCAGGTACAAATATCGAGCGGATCATGCAACTTTTCATGTTGCAATTGGAAATTTCTGTCACTTTCGTGGTAACCCTCATAGACTACAACATAGAGGTGCCAAAATGAGACTTGAAGTTAGCTTGGAGGTTTCAACTGCTGTCAACATTAGCAAATGCTGTTGATTAATTTTGAGTGAAAATGTGTAGATGAACAGAATTTTCATCAAGATGTTCTTCAAGTTTTCCAGGAGTTTTCTCTGGGCAATCCATTTTGCCGTCAAATAATTGTCTGGTTATTTTATCAGATAGTTTTGTAGGCATTTTTCATATCTTGTCTTTAAGTTGCTATCAGAGACTCGGATATATACTGATGTTTTAAATTGCTGTTATGGATGTGGTCTACTATCAGTTTCAACCTGGTAACTTCCTGAAAAAAATTTCTTCATTAGACATGTCTCTTGTTACATGCTTTGCTGCAGTAATTCCAGTCATCTAGTGTGACTGTTGGAGGAACACCATTAATTTGCAAGAACTATGGGTTACATTAGTGGGAGGTCGATGTTTGTCAAAATTCATGTAAAAGACTAAAAGTTGATTATTTTGTTAAGCTCTCGGTAATTGATAATAGTTTGTTATTCCATGCAGATTACCAGAAGATAAAGGCACATATATCTGCTATTGCTGAGGAGATATCTGTTCCTTGTAATTATCATGATGGCTCCATGGACCTTGCATCACAGGAAGAGCTCAATTTGATAGATCTTGCAATTGATGACAATATTCGTGCTGAATGTGGAGAAGATTGGACCTCAGTAGTGGGTATAAATTTGCGTTTCTGTGTAAAGATAAGGAAGCGCTCTCCATCTCAGCAAGTTCAGCATGCTTTGGCATTAGGTGGTTTATTTTCTGAAGAGAATCCCAGGCCCAGTTCATGTATGAAATGGAAATCTAAAAGGAGTCGTTCAAGAGTCAAGTTAGAGCAGTCTACTCTCATCCAATCATCTGAAGAAATTGAGGCGAAGAGAGACAAAGTGTTGCCGAAGGAGTCCACTCTAGTTTGTGTCAAACAAGAAAAGAAATTGATCCAATATAGTCGGAGAAAGTTCAAGGAGAGAGTATCGAATGTCAACATGCGTAGTGAAGCATGTCAAGGGAAGCAGTCCATGGCACATCAACCCACTCCAGTGTGTGGGGAAACATCATCTGGGATACAAATGGAATCTTGTGCTGCAACCAGCCCATCAGGTGGTAGAACTTCTGAGAATAATGGTATGCTGCTGGAAGTTGGAGGCAAAGATCCGAGTGTCGCTTGTTCTTATATGGAACTGGAAAGTAGTGATTCTAAGGAAGTATTTGCAGTTCCTCGTGCAACATCTTCAAAAGGAGATCTATGCTCTACACTAAATCTGGATGGCGAAGCACACGAAGAGACTCAAACTGGAGACAAAAAAATGACAGAGCTTCACCTTTGCAATTCTGCTATCTCCATGCAAAGTCGATCACTTCCTGTCTCGGTCATTGGCCCTCAAAGAGAGAACTTGGCTGATAATTGTCTGTCATATGATGCTGAAACGCACCCGGGAAGTGATTCTGCTCATGGGATGCCCAGGAATGAAGTGCCTTCAATTGCAGTTCCTACAGACGAGGATCTTGTTTCCAGCAGTTCCTACCAGATGACTGAACCCATCAGAAGTTTGGTTACCGAAGAAGACCCCTCCTTGGACCCCAAATTATCTCCCCTAAATAACAGTAAAAGGAAAAGGGTAGCGGAGAAGATGTCGAAAGACAGCCTTGCTGACAGTAGCTTTATTAAAAGTCCATGTGAAGGTCTGAGGCCAAGGGCTACAAAATCTGCCAGAAGTGGTGAGCTTCATGTCGAAGAAGCAGCTCCTGAGACGACACTGATAAAGAGCAAGTCAAAATCTTCTAATGTTCCGGTTCCTCGTCCAACAAGAAAAGAAATGAAAAATAAGTCTTACAAGTGCGACCTGGAAGGTTGTCGCATGTGCTTTCGGACCAAGACAGAGCTATCGTTGCACAAGCGCAATCAATGCCCATACGAAGGATGCAGGAAGAGATTCAGCTCTCACAACTATGCGATGGTTCATCAGCGTGTTCATGAAGATGATAGGCCCCTCAAGTGCCCATGGGAGGGCTGCTCTATGTCATTCAAGTGGGCGTGGGCTAGGACGGAGCACCTGCGAGTGCATACTGGAGAAAAACCTTACCAGTGCAAAGTCGAGGGCTGTGGCATATCTTTCAGGTTTGTTTCGGACTTTAGTCGGCATAGGAGAAGAACAGGGCACCATTTGGAAGCACCTGCGTCCCCGTAGTTAGGTTGTTTTTTTCTGTACCAGGTCGTGTAAAATGTTGATCCCTTTCCGTGTAAAATCTCTGGGTTCCTTGTAGATGGATAGCTTAGGGTGAGACTGATCATAGTATGTAGATTTGATTTGTCTAAATGACACAAAAAAAAAAAAAATTGGAAGACTACTTCCAAGATGGTAATTGTTGCAAGGGTCCATATAAGGAATATGGTCGCTTGTGTTTCATTAAATCATTTAGGAGGTTTAACCATTTTCCTCGGATGAAGCTGTGATAATAGGCTGACTTTCATTATGTCCAGCTTCCTCAGGGCACAATATCTTATTTTTCCTCAAATTCGAGCAAAGCTAGATTAATGACCATAAAAAAAAAAAAAGAATGTCTGTTAAGGAGAAGAAAGAAGGAAGAGTTGGAGGAGTCCAAGTTGAGGATGTGCTCCGATGTGCGGTTGGAGTAAGATGAATAAGCAATATACTGAACCCAACCGTACAATTTTGGTACAAAAATTTTGTATCAAACAGAAATATTTTTAACACACAAAATATCCCCTTTTCCGTCAATTTTTTTTCTATGCATTTAAATTTATAGCATCATCCATATTTATGATTGAGAATCCAAGTATATACCATAGTTTTTTTTTTCTTTTTGGTAAGAAAGTATATACCATAGTTAAGAACTGGTATCCCGGCCTCCAACTTTTGTTAATAATATCAATCAATAAAGCTGCTTTTATCTCCGGTAATTGGCATAAGTGCTTGGTTAAAACAGGACCAATATCGTTACTCCTGCTCGGGCAACGAGCTTATGCGGAACGTCGTGGACATCAAACCGGTAAAATCTCAATCTGCATCAAGTAGCTTACAGGACCAAAGTAATAGAAGCTTTTAACGAGTGAATAACCTGAACATGGTCTTCAAAATCTGATAAAATTAGCTGATCCAAGTGAAGATAGAATTTGTCAAACCTTGGAAAGTAATCAGCTGCCAACTTCTCCAATTTCGGTTTTAGATACATATCGTACGAGATTTATTATGGTTTAAAGATCTTGATAACTAAGAATTAGTGATCTTGACAATAATAATTTATCTCATATTTTTTTTTTCTTTTAAATGAAATTGATTCAAAACGCAGCCAAAGTGGAAAGTCGATTCCACGATTTTAAATTGGGTACAGTTAACAATAACAGTATTTAATGCATGTTCACTTAAACACAACAGAATATAAGCTCATACATATAACGTGTATCATATTTGTTTATAATTTTTGGAAAAAAAAACCACGATTAAATATTCAAAATCACTATACTCTCTTACAATTTTAACCTCATCTGATGAAGCCTTGTAACTGTTATATAGAAGCACAATATCCAAAAATGTCTCCTAGACTGAAATTCATTTCTGCAACCTCCTCTGAAAGTTAAATAAGTGGGGATCCAATCCATCACAACACTTGATCTACTTCAGCCACTCAGGCTTTGGATGATTTTGGAGAGTGCAGAATAGGTTCCAAAAGATGATGAAACCACTCCTACACTTATTACAACAACACAAATCCCAACCTACAACAACAACAACAACATTGGAAATGTGTTTAGTGAGAAATCCCACAAGTAATTTTTTTTTTAAAAATTCTGCTATTAGGCCAAATGGTTGAAATTTACCTGTAAATGGTTAATTTTGCCCCTCAAAATTCTCAGGTAGCAAACACATGGAAGTATCAAAGTCTGCAAAATTGTCGCCTTGTCGGATTAGATGAGAAACCAAAATCATATGGTGAGATTGTTGTATAAGATAGGAAACATACCACAAGCATTGTAAGGAGGGATCCAATTAGTGACATGACCAAACCTGAGACAACAAGAGACAAAGTATTGTTCAGAAGGTTGGATATTATTATTATTATGGTCACTTATCTGAAGAAAACATTTGGTTCTGCAGCAAGTGAAGAGCGAAAGAAGGTGGGACACTAACCGAAAAACGGGACAGAAAGACCAACGAGCAGAGTAGAGATTACTAGAGCTGTCCTAATACCAACTGAATACAAATGAGACTTCATGTGGCTTCTTGGTATTAACTCCTCAAGACTCAATGCTACAGGGGACATGGTCAGCGCGTATTTCGTGAACGGGTTAACCACCTGCATTGCAGATAGGAAATGTTATGAATTTTGATCTGTTACAGCTTACATATATGAACTGACCGGGAATATTTTCGTATAAATGGAGCGACTATCTCAATAATATCTTTTCTCTTCATAAGGTTCAAACTCGAAATCCCAATAGAAACAAGATACATGTGTAAAAGAAGTAGAAAACTATACCGTAGTCCACACGGCGATCTTTGAGGCTATGAGATCTTTGGGCAGATTAAGGGTGAACTGGGACTCTGTTGATTCTCCGAACATTGTGTAACCCATTACTGCAACTCCGGCATACATCAACGTGCATATACCAAAGCTGCAGTTATTGAGGAAACAAGTATAAGCTAACCAACTTCAAAACGGTGCTCAACTCAAAAATATACGAAGAGAAAATCGTTACCATGTCAAGAGAAATGCGGGGTACTGATTAGGTTTCGCCATCGACATGTAGATATTCGGGAAGACAGCGTGCCCCGAGTAACAATATCCGTACAGGCCGATCGCAACCGGGAGGGTTCCTAGGTTCAACATGGTGCCTTGGCTGTGGATCCCCACATGGTCAACCAAACCAACCCAGAATAAGCACAGGACTACCAAGATTGATGCAACTACTCCTCCAGCTGCAAGTTGAAATTTTTTTTTTTAAAGTGCAAGTAGAAAGTTATTAAAGAACTAAAGCCTTTTAGAATCAGAATATACTAAAAGTGGAAGTGATCATCAGAATTAAGTTCACCTGATATGTAACTAAGGACACTAAGGTCACGGAGCCACACCGTTGGAAGAACAGCAAGAGTCGTCATCAAGGCGAACAATCGGTGAGAGTTCAACTCGAATGCTCCCAAGCTTAGATGAGCATTTGGGAACAATGAGGATAAGTTGTCACTCTCCAAAATGATGTATTCTACACAACAAGCCTGCATTTTAGGATGAACAACTTGATGTTTAAAAATATATGGAATTTAGCTTCTTCTTTTTTTGTGATCTATCATATGATATCATCCTATGAAAAGAAGTTAAAAACCAAATTGGCAAACACGTAAAAATAAAAACAAAACGAAACATGTTTAAACCAACAAGGTAAGCAAGTCACACTTACATACAATTCCACGTATAATACAATCTGCAGAGAGCACAAAACAGACACATTAGTAGCTAGACAAGTTCATAAATAAATTACTAGGCTTGCTATAAATCTGTTCGTGACGATAACTGCAATCATCTAATCTAATCGACGAGCTTTACCGAGATGGCGATCCGACCAACAGTTCCGAACGCGGCTTGGCCAATGTCGGGGTAAGTTTCGAGTCCAGGTTGGCTATCCAAGCAGTAGCGCAGGAGCATTCCAGTGTAGAAAGAAAGCACTGCAAATATAATTAGTATGGATAGACCAAGCCATCCTCCTTCTTTAGCTGCAAATGGAGTTGACAATATCCCCACCCCGCACAGAACATTCATTCCTGCATCATCAGCATCATTCCAACAAGAACATTATAATTAGCCCAGTTCACACAGAGGATTTTCGGGTGGCGAAACTGGTGTTCGATCACCTAAGACACTTCATTGAAGGTTTGGCTGATCATAAACTTCATTTTATCTCATCCACTTTGATACCAAATTCCAAAAGCAATTAGAGTAGAGAGAGACAACAACACGAGGCAAGAAATTGTTACAAGCATATCACATTCATAATGTAGTAATCTCGACACGTTCTCTCGAACGAAACTCATTGGACGAGAATCGTGCGACGACATAATAAGTCGCGGGACTCGCAGGAATAATTGTCTCAATATCATGCAAATTTCTCTGTATACAAAAGTAAACCTTATAAATAACCCGATTATACTCCCAACCAGCAATCGACGATATTTTGTTGTTACCAAGCCTGCTTCATGTTCACCACGTGACATCGGCGCCAAACCAACCTCAATATAGCAAACAAACAAGTCGCACATTATAAAAATCATTCGGCCATTTCACTGCCGATGAAGTTTGGTCTAATAATTTGCTAAAGACAAAAGGCAACCAATAAAAGCATAACTTCCTCGATATTAGTTCGGCTCATTTTTTTCCTAATAAATTAGGACAATGAACATGTGGGCCCAGGAGAGAATGAGTTTATCATACCATTCTTAGGTAAACTAGTATAACATAACTAGTCTTTCTTTTTAAGAAAAAAACAGGAGCAGTATTTTACATGAAGTGGATTCTAACATACCTAAATTTGCCAAGTTCGAAACTCATTGTTTAAGTTAAAAACAATAACTAGTTGATCTTAATCTAACAAAGAAGTTGTCCAAAACAAAAGATAGAAAAAAGAAGAAGGAATGATCTAACCATTGAGCACAGCTTGTCCATAGGAGCTGTGGCGAGGGAGGGGAATCTCATGGGAGATGCCGTCTTTGAGGATGGAACTCCTCCGCGACCGAAGAGGTGGCAGCGAACCAAGAGAGCTACGGTAATGTGACGAAACCCGGTCGTCTTCTGGCTTATGCAAGAAAGGCCTAGCAACAGATGGAAGCGGCTCCGGCGTTTGCTGCCTTCTGATGAGCGAAGAGGAAAGGAAAGAGCTCCCCAGCCTCGACAGAGACGGGCCTCCGAGGAAATTGATGCTTGGAGAATGTACGCTCCCGTACAGATCAATGGATTTCCTGCACTTGGTTCAAACAAGTGAAGGAGAATGAAGGGTAAAACATAGCAACAAAAGAAATAAAAACATAATGGTGATGGACCTGTAGCTTTGAGGCCAAGAAGGGTTGTAAGAACCGGTCTGTTGCCGATCACCGGCGAAGGATTCATCGGAATCTGATTCGTTCTCCGAGTAATCCTCCCCGTCACAGTCTCTTTTGATCTCTTTCTCTTCGTCTTCGTCTTCGTCGCTGTCTATGTAAATGCTCTTTTCTGATGCAGAGTTCTTCATTTTTGCACTATGTTTCTTATAAAACCACCTGCCTATAGCTATGATAACAAGTTATTTCTCGATGATATGTTAATATTGACAAATTCCTAATCTAAATTCTCGTTGTCTAATATATATATATATTCTCTAACTAAGATCTGAAAAAGAAATCAGAGTTACTCCTTTTGCAACTGGGTTGGTTGGTTGGTTGTAGAAAGGAACAGAAGAGCGAAGAGAGGAAGTAGGGCAATAGAAGGAAATAATATAAAAATGTTTTTAAGGAAGGAACTAGAAAAGAAGATTGCATGGATGACCTTGTTTTGGAAAGACAAATAGATGCATTGAGTATATTCTACAAAACAAGGATCCATTCTGTAACAGAATTTCTTAATAGATGCATTGGCTAAATTCAGAACTTCTTTATACTAGTCACTACAAACTCGATCCTTAAACAAAATTGCTTAACCAAAAAAAGAAAATTCAATTAAGCCCTAAAAAAGTTTGTTTCCCTTTTAAAAAAAGTTGTACCTTTTCTAGACTATATAGTATTTAAGTATTTAAAATTTAAAAATTATAATTGTAATGTCCCGTAATCTGATTAAATGTTTCTACAGATCAACACAAATATTTTCTAGTATATTTTTTTTATTTTCGCTCATATGCATCCCTTTTTTTCTCCAAGATATCATCCATTATGAAATTCCATCAGGTGAAATAAATTTGAAGTTATTTCAAAATGTGTAAAGTTCCAATCAAATTACTTAAAATTATTTGAACATATTAACAATATATTTAATGTGCCTCAAGTTGACAATATCAAATTTAATAATCTATTTATCATAATAACTCATATTTTCCAACTTTTTATTATTAAATCTCATTCCTATTTTTTGCATAAAATCATATTTTCAAATAATACATATGTTTTAACAAATTTTATGAATTCTAAAAAATTTAAAATAATAATTTGCCAAAAACGATCAAGGGGAAGTCATCAGCGACCATAACTTCTACCAGTGGCAGAAGAAGTTCTTGCCCTTCAAGTTGCTATTGAGTTGGCGGGTACAAAGTTCAAAGATTTTGTAGTCCATATTCAGTCTGATTGCAAACTTGCAATTGATTTTATCAATGGCAACTCAAAGTCGATTAAGTGAGATATTGAAGTTGTAACAAATCTAGCTTAAATTTCCTTTAGCAAGCTTGACAATTGTTGCCTAAGTTTTATTCCTAGATCCCGGAATGAGTGGTCAATTGGATAGCTACAACATTTAGAATTAGGTAATGTGCGCCTAACTGGAAATGTCATCCTCCTGAAGAACTATGCAACTTTTTGTATATCGATTTTCCGACGTTATGTCGTTAATTTAATGCAGAAGTACCGATAATTTTCAAAAAAAAAAAAATTGAACGAGAGAACAGATTTAATGTACACGGCCCAAATTTGGTCTCGGCTCGCGGGATGATTGAATTCATTATTAAACCATGCTAAAACCCTCCTCGATTGTCCTATGACATGCAACACATAGGACCACAAAGCATAGGAGAACCTGACAAAACAAAATAAATTCGGGTTTCCAATATCCAAAATTAAAAGTTATCGTCCAAATCCAGAATCGGGATAATGGAAATGTCGAATCCGAAATAAAATCAGGTTGAAGTTTTTGCGCCCCCTTGAATAGAGGAACTTAAGTACATGACACAAATACACAAAAGTTCGACGACGCATTTGTGTGATTATTCTAGAACGGCACAAAAGATAAAGACGATGACACATCAAATTTTCAAAGACACAAATACAAAGACAACACTAACTATGACTTTGTGAAAGACTCAACTCCGTGTACGACCCCGGTCTAGGAGCTGCTCGCCTTGACCTGCAAAATTCGAGTCCCTTGGGAACAATCACCAGCAACACGAGGACAAACATGACGTTCATCCTAATTGGGTTCTGGGACTTTGTTCCAGCCGACATGTAACCAGCGGTAGATTGGACCACTTGCCAAACCGAAGCAACAAATTCGAAGATCTCAATGGTGTTTCCAAACGGCTTACAGGGTGGTTGCCGACCGTATAGCCATGGCACTATGCCCCTTCTCTCCCACGTTACCTGCTCCACTTGTGCTTTGTACAACAGCTCACCGACCACTATAAAGAAGCCTGAGATAGCCAAAAACATGGCGGGTTTGGAATATTGTAGCTGTTCGAAAGCCGCGGAGAGGACCTCTAACACCAGGCAGGTGCCCAGGAGCAGCAACTCCACGGTTTCCTGAGAATTAACAATTTAAAAAAGCGACTTCACTTAACTTAGACCCTATCGACTCAAATACAAAAAAAATAACGGGATAGATGCCATTGCAAAGATAAAAAAGTAAGTGTACAACGTTAAACATCAATACTAAAAAATAGATAAATACACAAAATATTGAGACCATCATACTTAATTAATATAATTAAATTTGTCAAAATTATATCAAAAAGGAAAAAATAGGAATGGGCGCCCTCAAATGATTTTTTAATGATGAGCGAAATTATCTGTATGCCCTAAATTAAACATTTAAAAAATCAGAGTCATTTACGGTTTCTAGCATAACTAAGATAACAGTCGATAAACTATTACAGTAAAACTCTTCTAAATTGATATCGAGAACAAGGAAAAAATATTTTTTTTTAGAGATTATCACAAAAGAGAAGTTTACGTTTTTTTTTCTCCCAAAATATTAAAATTAAAAATTTAAATAATAAATACATAAATAATAAAAAATTACTTTGTTTATATTTTTCTGAAAATTTACTAGTTATTACGAATAAAAGGTTATCACATTTGTATTTTTTTTTATCAATTTAGAGAGGTTTTAATTTTAGAGGAGATCACTTTACAGAGAAGTTCTGACCGCTATAGTAGTTATGACCATTGTTTTAAAAAATACTGTCTGATCGCCAATCGCTCTGAAGAGCGTTTCAGCTTTGGTTAAAAAATGCAATCCGGGCAAACCGCCCTAATTCCAGTCAGATCAGATAGTTTGCCCAAAAAATCAAGTTGTATCGGACGGTTCACCTAGAAAATTTCACTAATTTATTTTTTTTTATCTTCGATTCGAGATTACCTCTTTGTATGGATACTTTATGTGATATATTTTATAAAAATTGGTATGTTTATATGTTATTATTAGTTTATTGCATACATTATTTACGTATATAGCTATATATGTTTCAAAAAATTACAAAAAATAACAAAACAAATTCGGTCTGACCAGCAGTTGGGTCGGTCGGACTGACTGACCCAGAGGTCGGACCCAATTCCGGGTCAACCTCCGGGTCATTTCTGAGAACAATGGTTATGACCTCTACTATCCATTACGTTTATCAGTAATGTAGAGCAGCGGCTACTATGATTACTGATACGCATCAGCACTATATCGCGCTATTGATTATATAGCTTGGACCTACTCGGTTAAAGTTAAGGTAGGTGCTTAGATCGATTGAAATTGACATAATGCAGTATCACATTTACTAGACATGTTGTTCAGCATTAGGCTCTTACCTTGATATCTCTACGGGGTGCGCTGGTCCTGTCGCCCTCAATGTCGATAATGACATGATCTCTCAGGGTACCGCTAGGTAACTGTGTTTCCAAATCACTCCTGGGTATATTCGGGCAGCCAGTAATGTCAACTACTTGGAGAGACTGCAGCTGACTTATCTCGCTCGCAGGGATTTGCTCAAGCCTGGTGCAAAAGCTCAGATTTAGCTCGACTAGGTTATGGAGGCTTCCGACTGAAAGTGGCAGATTGACAAGTGCTGAGCCGCTCGCGTCCAGGTATTTCAAACTCGTAGGCAGGCTTGGAAGCATCTCCAGGTTTTGGCAGTGTGAGATTAGTAAGTTCTCGAGACTTGTACAACCTACCATGTCTGGGATGTACTCAAGCCTCGGACAATTGCTAAAATCCAAGTGGACAAGGTTGGGAAGGCGCCCGATCGTACTAGGAAGGTTTGTGAAAGGGTTGTGAGTTGAGATCAAGCACGTCAAGCTGCTAGGCAGCGCCTCCGGAAGTTCCATCAGATTTAAGCATCCTGAGATGTCGCAGGTTTTGAGACTTGTGAGGCTTCTGATGGATGAGATGTCGATCAAATCCTCGCAGGAATCCAGGTACAATTCTTCGAGCTTGTTGGCGTCAGATAGATCAGGAAATCTAATCAACTTCGAATGGCTGAGGTCGATCAACCTCAAGTTCGGTGCTTGCTGTAATGAGAAATTGTGCTTCATTAAGAGAAATAGACAGATTAGTTGAGAGTAGTGTCCGGTGAGACGCTTACCAGCGTTCCTCCAGGCAAATATCTGATTTTGCTGTATGGCAAGCGAAGAGCAACAAGAAGTTTAAGTGAAAATTTCTGGGGCAATGATGAGAGAGGAAAAAAATTCCAATTGAGATATCTCAAGTTACTAAGGAGATAATCCAGGCCTTGTACGAGTTGATTGTCCCCAGAATATCTAACGGCAGATATGGTGAAATGTGAGATGTCCAATGACCTGCCCCCCACTTCAGTTGCCCCCTGCAGAACAACAGCATAATACAAGCAAGCGTACGTAAATCTTATTGAAGGTTCTAAGTAATAATCATCATGATCATGGATGGGGTAATCATTATGTGATCAGAAGTCTACTTATGCTTCTGCAATGTATACTACAGTGAGAATAACTAGATTGTATCTGGATTTACTAAGCCATAAATTAGCTGGATATTAGGTGTAAATTACTCTACACTAGCCGTTGTATATAGCCCTTACAAAAAAAGAAACCATTTATACCAAGACATCTGTAGTTAAGTCATTTACTCAGCAGTAACTTTCACTTGAATATAAGCTGATGAGAATGATTAATGAAGCAAGTGATTTTCTTTGCCAATTTACTGTGTTTTACAAAACTTCTGATATAACTGATTCTAATCTAAGTGTTACATCCCTTGAAAACATTAAGAAGGGCTTAAGATTTACCGTGCTGTTCTCTGATATGCGGGCGATACCATTAGCATGTAACAATATGCGGATCCTGGTGTGTGAAGATTCCTGTCTGACGACGTCTCTTGCCAAATCTCGCAGCAGCTTGTGTATGATCAATTTGTCACCTGAAGTAGCTAAAAGTCCCTCATCTATTAGAGCCTGGATAATGGAATCAGGGTCTAAGACAAGATATTGTCTCAAAACATCCTCGACAATATGTCTATCCTCTCCACTAAAAAAGCAAGCGATGTCCAGGAATACGTCCTTCTCGAGAGAAGATAATTCATCAAAGCATACTCTGAACCAATTGTGAACTTCTGTAGATATCGTTCCTTGTAGCTTGTCCGAAAATTCCTGCCACTTTGACAGGCTCCTCTTCCGAAGATGGCACCCCGTAACTTCCAACGCAAAGGGTAGACCATTCGTACAGGATACAATCTGCTCTGGAAGCTCCAAAGACATGCCAACGGGCCTGTTTTGCTTAAAGGCGTGCCAACTAAAAAGTTGCAGAGCGGCATCATTATCCAGAGGCTTAACCTCGTATTGAACATCAACCCCGCGCTCAAGCAAGCTCTTGTCTCGCGTGGTGATGATGACCCTGCTACCTGGGGATTTTTTTTTTATTTGGTGCTACTGTTCATCCAAATTTACGAATCTAGTGCCCCATAATTTTTTTTATGACTCTGGTGTCCACGTTGGACTGGCTCGCTAAAATCCCGTGTACCGAACCAATACACGGGATTTTAGCCCGTGTATCGCAGTACACGGGATTTTATACCGTTTTCAGTACACGGGCTAAAATCCCGTGTATTGGTAAACACGGGATAGAATCCCGTGTACCGAACCAATACACGGGATTTTAGCCCGTGTACCGGTTATCCAGGTTCCGCCAGAAATCTGGAATACACGGTCGAATTCAATTCCGAGATTTTCTATCCACCAATACACGGGATAAAATTCCGTATATTGGTCAAAACTTGGTTATAAGAATGTTGCCTCGGCAGAACGAGGCAGTAACCAATTTTTCCGAAATTTCCACCCAAAAAGAGTATTTTTAGGAGGCTTGAAGAGCGTTTTGTGCATGGATTCAAGCATCAAAGAGGTAAGTAATTACATTTAGCTTGTGATGATATAGTTTGTTAATGAATTTTTGAACCGTGGTTATTAATTTTGTGTTATTGTAGTTAATTATTGTTAACGGTGATTGTTGAAATATGTTTAATAATGGTTGTCGTTAGTTTTAAATTTGTTGAATATAGTGATTAATTTCATGAATTAGGTAAGCTTAGTATAATTTATTATCGTTAATAGTGATTATTGAAACTTGATATTAGTTGAATTATGGTTGTCATAAGTTTTTAATTTGTTGAATATAGTGAGTAATTTTTTGAATTAGGTAAGATAAGTATAATTAATTATCGTTAATAGTGATTGATGAAACTTGTTATTAGTTGAATAATGGTTGTCGTTAGTTTTAAATTGGTTGAACAATAGTGATTATTTATCGAAAATGTTGAACTTTGAAATTAGAAAATTGATTAAGAATGGTAGTTGATTTTTAAAGTTAATTAGATAAATTATTTAATGATAGATTTTTAATTCGACTATTTAAACATATTTATAAAATTTTGTCTGTAGATATATCTAAAATGTCTGGGCGAGTTGTTCGAATTAGAGTGTTGTACGATGGAGAAGTTAGGGAAAATAGACTTACCGGTTTTGAGTATGATGGAGGAGGTCAAGCAAGATTGAAGTTTCATGAACATATGTTGACGTACGATCGATTACGGAGGAAAGTGATTGAAAAGATTTATTTTGATGAGAATGAAGAACTAGATGATTTGCTATTTAGATGTCCCGTAGGTGGAGGGAAGTTCCAGCCAGTGATTATTGAGAATGACAGTCATGTTGCTAGAATGGTGCAGACCATGGTAAATTTCTATGGGGTATATCAAAGTGAAATAGCAATGGACATATTTGTGGAGAAGAGAACACATGAGGAATGTGACCCAACTCCCGTCCTAGAAGAAGAAGAGGCAGAAGATAAACCAGACGAGGAAGCTAACTTTGGCTTTGACCCAAGTACTCCATATGCAACCAATAACTTGGACTCGGAAAGGGACGAAGAAGAAGAGGAGTTAGAAGAAGAACCAGACGAGGAAGAAGAGAATGACGAGGGAGGAGAAAATGCGAACGTTGTGGGAGGAGGATTTCAGCACAATGTGGGAGGAGGATTTCAGCACGATGTGGGAGGAGAATGTCAGCACAATGTTGGAGGAGGATTTCAGTTGGATCAGATAGAAGAATCACCCTGGTATGCACAGCTTCCTGTTCTTGTGCGTAATGCAAACACAGACTTGACAGTATATGCTGATCAATGGGGTTACGAAGAGTATGCTAGCAGTTGTTGTGGGCTGTTGAAGGAAGGCAGTATTTGGAAAACCAAAAACGAAGCTATGCGGGATATAAAAGCTTATGCTATGGCAGAGGGCCGAGAGTACATTGTCAAGGAATCTAGGCCGAATACTTATGCCGTGGAATGTAAGAAAAAAGTCAAGGATCAGTGCCAGTGGAAGATACGTGTATCTAAGGATGGAAGAGATGAACTGTTCAGTCATTGGAAAATTGTGAAACACAACCACTCCCATACATGTTATCGAATTCGGAATAACCCAGATCATCGACAACTATCATCTGAGTATATAGCAAAGATGCTTACAACCAGGGTATCAGACGAACCAAATGTTTCTATCAAGTCCTTGAGGCATGAGTTGCATGGTCAATTGAGTTATATGCCTTCGTATGCTAAGACTTGGTGGGCAAGAGATAAGGCATTCAAGCTATTATGGGGAGGTTGGGAAGAATCTTACACTCTACTACTACATTGGTTTGCAGCATGTCAAGCAAGTAACCCTGGAACTGTGGTTGAATGGGAATTTTACCATGGTCAGCCCGGTGTAGACCATTACACTGAACCATTTCCACCTGGAGTAAAGATGTTCCGTCGAGTTTTTTGGGCTTTCAAGCCTTGTATTGAGGCTTTCAAGCATTGCATACCTGTTATGGAGATTGATGGCACATTCTTGACTGGAAAGTACCGACATACATTGTTGATCGCTACTGCTATTGATGGTAATACTGCCATTGTTCCAATAGCATTTGCTCTCGTCGAAGGAGAGAACTCTGACAGCTGGCCATGGTTTATGGAACAAGTAAGGTTGCACGTTGCCAAAGATCGACGAGGAATATGTGTTGTCTCTGATCGACACGATGGTATAGTAAAAGCAATGACAGATGCACATGGATGGGGACCAAGTATGGATGTTGTTCATCGATATTGTTTGAGACACATTGCTAGTAATCTCAACCAGAGGTTTAAGAATCCTGCAATGAAAAATGTGATGAAGATAGCAGGTATTAACAATTGACTATAAAATACCTTTTATGGTTAAAGTTATTTGATTAGTCATTGATAGACCTCTTATCTATTGTAATGTGTGTAGGTATGCAAGCCCAACCGAAGAAGTTACATGAGTATTTAGGTCAAGTTTATCAGGTTGATCGAGAGGTATATGACTGGATGATTGAGCATGATCCAGTTAAATGGAGTTTAGCTCTTGATGGCGGACGTCGATGGGGTCACATGACGACAAATATCGGCGAGTGTGTCAACAAAGTGTTCAAAAGAGCACGGCGACTTCCGGTGACCGCAGTGGTCGCTGAGATTTATGCACAACTCACTGAGTACTTCCAGAAGCGAGCGACACAATGTATTGACGAGTGTGTTCCTGGCGAGATAATATTGTCAGCTAAAATCCATGCCAGGTTAGAAAGATGGGAGAAGAAAGCTGAAAGACATACTGTGGCGGTATCTGATCGTCAAGCAGGTAATTTTACTGTAGGTGATTTTACTTAATCCACTAGACAAGCACAAGCCATCGCAAATTCCAGTATCCATTTTTACCAACCGAAGCTGACTTAAATTTTGTAGGTGATTTTACTTTATCCACTGGACCATCACGTCGTAGGGGAAAAGGTGGGAAAGTACATCGAGTGCTTTTGGATAGATGCTTATGTCAATGTGGTAAATTCCAAGCATTTCACTATCCGTGTTCACATACAATGGCTTATTGTATCGAGATGGGCATCAACGACTATAGAATATACGTTGATCGTTACTACCGCCTGGAGAACACACAGTTGTGCTATCAGAATCTATTTATCCCTCTCGGAAATCCAGCATATTGGCCACCACTAGTAGATATGACAGTTGTGCAGCTTATTCCTGATGAACGGACTATCCGAGGTAGAGGTCGACCGAAGCACCGAATACAGAATGAGATGGATGTAGCTTCTTCGCGCATCAACTGTACTGTATGTGGTGGCAGAGATCATGTCAAAGCCAATTGTACAGACATTGTTGCAGTTGCACAATTTAGAGCGGCCAAAGCAGCAAGAACAGCTGCAAGGGCTGCAGCAAAGGCCGCAGCTAGGGTTAGAGCAGCAGACAGGCCTAGTACTAGTACACAACGTGGCTAGTGCACCTAGTTTGCCATGTTTGTGATGTACTAATGTATTTTTATTGATCTTGTGCTCTGAACCCTTGATCTTTGTTTAATTTTTATTGGTTAGTGAGTGTTCTGAACATCTATGATTTTTGTGAACTCTAATTTAGTTGATTTGAAATCGTGTATATTGCCCACCTATTTTATATTTTTCAGACATGAGCAGGTACGGAAAGGGTCACGTAGGATCTGATGGTGAGGATGCTGACGACTACGAGTACCATTCACCACCACCTATCATCCACTTACTAAGCAAAGAAGTGCAAGAATTATATGACTCAAAGTATGGTAGTATCTTTAGACGTCTTACAGGGCCACCCCTGGTTATATTGACCCAGTAGAAAAGGCGAAGGCTGAGAAAGCGCAAGCTAAGGCTGAGAAAGAGGCAAAAGCGAAGAGATTAGCGCTCAAAGAATTATTTGGCGAGCCTGATGCATGGACGCGTGCCAAAACCTATCTTCGTAATGAAGGTATTTATTCTTAGCTAATTCATGATAAGTTATATACAAATTAATATGCATATATTTTCGTATACAGGTTTGATCGAGAAGACAGGATTATTTCTTGGGACTTCGATTGAGAAATTCAAGCGCACCCAATATGATTGTATCATCCAAGATGTAATGTCCAAAATATATATAGTATTTAATTTTGTTGTTACCCGCCTTACTAACAAATTATTTTACAAATTTATTAGATGATGGTTGTGCTTGTCAAAAGTATGCAGCACTACTTTGCCGATTGTCCGGAGACTAAGGTATAAACTATGACCTTCATTATTAAAAAAAAACTTGAAACCCAAACAAAATTGTACTCATATTGTGCTTGTTGTACAGGATGAATCGGCTGACTGTCAGAGTATGCGAAGGATGTTTGACAGCCATTACTTTGCAACTTTTAAGGTACCTACCATGATCTTTATTGGTGCAAATAAATTTCAATGTTACTAACTAAATTGTTTAATAACAGTTTGGTTATTGTATAGGACGAATCCGGTTCATGTCACGGTGAGATAGATGATAAAACTGGGACTATACATCCAGGATGTATTCTCCTCCTTCTGAATGTAAGTATATGAATATGTTGAACACTTTATATAGTCGTCCCAGATGCTTATATTATACTGTCAAATCTTAATTTTTAGGTGAAGGTGGAGTACCATTGGGGAGAATTCAATGACCTTAAAATTGGGCCAGACAATATTTTCAAGGTATTTCCGATGACAGGAGATGAAAGCTCAGGATCGACCAAGCGTGGTTGATAATTGGTTGTACTAATGTTAATGCGCGTCAATTTGTTTGTTAGAATTGGACAATGAAATTATGAAAGTTTGCATATTTTATAACTGAATGGTTTTGTAATAAACAGGAGTAATAACAACCAAAGTTCAAACTAAAATATGCAAAGCTGGATCCCTATTATTTCTTCGTCGCCCTATCAATCTTCTTCCGCTCGAAGATCTTTCCATATCTACCTTCTCCAGGGGATGCGATAACTGACCCAGTCCGAGATACGATAGGTGCATCCTTAGCTGGACGTCCTGGCTGTACACGAACTGGTGGTACTTCTTCGTGATGCCCGTCAGAAGGACCTTCTCCAGTTTCGGTGTAACTATCATCAAACTCTGACCCACTAGGGTCTGCATCCGCCTGGTGGGATAACACATGTAGCCTGTGAAAGAACAAACAAACAGTCAATACAAAAAAACCATGAGATGTTGTATTTACAAATTACCAAGTTCACCTGTGCGAGCCAGAAGCAGATGTCTCCACCTGCCATTGCTGCTGCTGTTGCAGGGGACGTCCTGTGCCAGTTGGCGACGTAAATCCTAATCTAGAAAACTGCTGAAATGCTGATCCCGAAAGAGGCTGCAACGAGGTTGTCCCAATGTCCGAGACTCGCACTGCTGGGGATGTCTGGAATGCATGACCACCATACATGGTGAAATCGGAGGTGAAGAAAGCATTGTCTGCCATATGATCACCAAAATATTCTCCACCAAGTCCGCCACTGATAAAAAATATTTGGTTTAATAAATCATAATGAATTACTTACAAAAAGCTATTAATGATGTTGGGAGGTATACCTAAGCAAGGACTGCATAAACGTAGGAGAAGATGGACGCTGCGTCGGTGAGGAAGGTGGCTGTGATGTCTGTGTCGGGAGCTGCATCTGTGCAACAGGCTGAGTAGGCTGAGTCATGTAGTCTCCCCACTGCATCGGAGCAATATCGCTCTCCGCGACCGTAAAGCCTGTCACCATCTTCCGCCGCCGGGTGAACAAGTTCGTCCGTCGCCTGGTAATAGGTACTCTCTCTGCCTCAGGTACATTATATACCATATCCGGCGGTGGTGGCAGATGTGCCTGTGACTGTGGTATATCCATATACCGTCGGTCCTCCCCAACGAACCGCAGCGCGACCTCCGATAAAGACCGCAACTGTGAACCAGGCTGAGTCTCATGCCGGATATGCTCAACAGCATCAGCCTACAGTTGACAAGTAATAAATAATATGGTATTGGTTCTAACAAAAAATAAAGTAGAATAAACACAATATGTACCGTAAATAAATTGACAAGGTACTGAAGAGTACTTACACTTCTGTGGACACTAGCGCCTAAATGGCTGATGAAACGTCGAGTAATGCGTCTGTACCAGTCTATATACCCATCATGGTAGTGGACTGACCTGTGCTCCATAGGCATTCCTGGGCGGCACACAAAAGTATGTCGGTCGTCCCTCCATAGGCTGACATGTCTAGGGAACAGATCGTCCCACTTCGTGCCGCGCTGACCACGACCACCTTTTGCTGCTGTGTGCGTCCCATCATCAGGTTCAGGCGGATTTGGAATACCTTGGACGTATCCAAATTGCCTGAACACCCGGTCCGGGTAATGCCACTCTACGGCATAAAAAGAGATCAGCGGCACTCTCGCTAGCCACAGCCGCTGATCTTGATGACATATACCAGGCACATTGGCAATAATGCCCTCCGTATACGGAACCCATACCACCTACGAAAATAAACACAATTTAAATTACCATCATTAAATTAAAGTACTTTGCTACATGTAAGAACTTATTACTTACATCTTCATCTTTCAGCCGGTCCAATTTGCTTCGATAAACCTCTACGAGAATGCACTTCTTCGATATACGCCGATTTATCTATCCGGACCACCTAGTAAAAAAATATGTATTAATTTTAGTATAATTAATAAACAAATAAAAAACAAGTATATGTATGTGATTGAGATTTTTAATACCTTCGGCCTAAAGCCTGATGATATTCTTGGCCGACTGGGTTCTTTACGACAAACCGAAGTGGCACGATCCTCTCGGCAGCCCACATAGTGAGGAGTCCAAGATCTCCAGAGATAACAGATGCATCCCAGTTGGTGGCCCTGCACAACTGGTGAAAGAGATGTGCCAGACATGCGCTACCCCAGCTATATGATGCTATTGAATCAAAATCCAATAGCATCGGCACCCAACAAGAGTTCACCCTTGACTCGGTCGTCTCTGGAAATAGGATGCATCCAATGAGCCGCAAGATGCTCGCCCTAACATAGTGTCGAACTGTCTCGTCGTCAGCATCATCAGCTAACTCGGCAGGATCATACGTCTCCTCCAACCACTTCAACTGAATAGCGTTGCTGATCGCACCCCCAGGTATAGACTTCGGGTTCCTACCGAAGCACGTCAAACACATCTCAGGCCAATCAGTGGGTGTCTGGTCACCTGTCAATGGAAGGCCGTTGATCGGCAGTCCGTACAGCACAGCCACATCCTGGAGTGTAATCGTCATCTCTCCTACGGGCATGTGGAAGGTATGTGTCTCTGGTCGCCACCTCTCTACCAGAGCTGTAACCACAGCTACCTCGATCGGAACATGACCGGTGCACCAGACATCCCAAAATCCCAATGCCTTCATGTACTCAATAAATGCGGCGTTCTCCACCGGCTTCTGCTTCCATGTACGGCGATAGACCTTCAGTGAGGCATCCTTATCAAACTCCTCTGTGCTACCTGGAATCTCCGCATTCCAGATGGCCTGTGATCGATGCACCTCTTGGTGCTTCAAAACGCTCCGATCAAGAGGGCCTCCATCACCGAGTGGGTCTCCGTGCTGCTGTACTGCCATACCTGAATAATATATACAAAAAATAAACATAATTTAAACATATAACATAATAAACTAAAAAATACACAATATATATATTACATAACCTAAAGCTAAATTTAATATTGAAAACTAATAACAAACTAATAACCATACATATTTAAACTATGCTATAATTCATATTACAAAATTACATGCAAATTCCAAAAAAAAAATATCATTTCGCATACAACTTTATAATTCATGTTCAATAACTCAAATCCACATTCAAATCCACATTCGTTTTTAATAAATCAAATTCACATCCAATAATTAATTCAAATTCACATTTTCAATAAATTAATTTCACATTCAATAATTAAATCTAATTCATATTTTTAATAAATCAAATTCACATCAAATAATTAATTGAAATTCACATTTTCACTAAATTAATTTCACTTTCTAAATTTAATTCAAATTCACTCAATAAATCATTTTTACATTCAATAATTAAATCAAATTCACATTCAATAATTAAATCTAATTCACATTCGCAATAATTATTTCAAATTTATATGTTCAATAAAACAAATTCACATTTCAATACATCACATTTCAATACATCAAATTTCAATACATCACATTTCCACACTTCACAATTCATAATCAATCACAATTTCAATTCAAATTCCAATTCAAATTCCAATTCAATTCCAATTCAATTCCAATTCACAAAACTAACCCAACCCTAAACCCAAAATTTCAATGCAAAATTCGAATAGTACCGGAGAGGAGGAGGAGGCTCACGGTGGAGGAGGAGGCTGGGCAAGGTGTGCGGTGGAGGCGGAACGCGGTGGAGGCGGTGGAGGCGGGCGGTGCGCGGTGGAGGAGTCGCGGAGTAGGGTTTCGGGTGGAGGAAGGTCGGGTGTTGGAATTGGATTTCGAGTGACCGGGATTTCATCCCGTGTCCGGCTTAAGAAGCCCTCGAACCGGTACACGGGCTAAAATCCCGTGTATTGGTTCGGTACACGAGATTCTATCCCGTGTTTACCAATACACGAGATTTTAGCCCGTGTACTGAACACGGTATAAAATCCCGTGTACTGCGATACACGGGCTAAAATCCCGTGTATTGGTTCGGTACACGGGATTTTAGCGAGCCAGTCCAACGTGGACACCAGAGTCATAAAAAAAATTATGGGGCACTAGATTCGTAAATTTGGATGAACAGTAGCACCAAATAAAAAAAAATCCCTACCTGGACCCAATGAATACTGTCTAGACAAGAATCTTAACTGCTCTATGCTATCGACACCATCTAGCACAACTAGAACCTTCTCGTAATCACTAGCCCGACAGAAGACATGTTGCGGAGACCAAAAGATTGAATCTTGTCCGGATGTAACACCGGACAGGAAGCCAGTGTCCGGAGACGCTCGACCAGTGCTCCTAAATGTTTCTTTTGCATTTTCCAGGAAGCAACAGGCGTCAAACTGCTCAAAGATTCTGTCGTAAATAACCTTGGCAAGTGTTGATTTCCCTACTCCTCCCGGGCCCCAAAGGCCAAGAACCATTGGAGCATCGTTTGATTCCAAACACAAGAGCTGAGTAAGTTCCTTGAGCCGATGCTCTACTCCACACAGATAGCCAGGATAACTCAACGCTGTGCCAGTTAACCATTCTGAAATATATTCGA
This sequence comes from Hypericum perforatum, assembly GCA_012979155.1. NCBI lineage: Eukaryota > Viridiplantae > Streptophyta > Magnoliopsida > Malpighiales > Hypericaceae > Hypericum > Hypericum perforatum. The sequence goes on from SOPF01028655.1 coordinate 38,104, forward strand.
CTGTACGCTCAATAGGAGGAGGGTCATCGTTCCTGCTGGATTTAAATGCATAAGCATATGACACATTCCAACAACAAAAAAATGCATAAGCATATTGTTCGATCAACTCATATCCAGGTCTCAAATTGCTCAGATTTATTACCAACTCGAGAATCATCCTGGCTACATGATAGTTGTTGATAAGACAACTGATAGTATTTTTTTTTCTTCATAAGATTGAATTTTTGTTAAGTAAATCACCCTTAAATGGATAGAAAACAGTGGGCTTAAAATATCATTGTTTAAAAAAAAGCGGTCCGACCACCAAACGTCCTACCCACCATTTCGTTTTTGCCTTAAAAAACGTTTTCGTGCAAGCCAGACAAAATTTGGTCGAACCGGATAGTTTGCCCTGAAAATCTGGTTCGACCAAAGAAATTCACTAATTTATAATTTTATTTTCAATTCGAGATTACCCATTTGTACAAATACTTTATTTGATATATTTTATAAAAATGGTATGTTTATATGTTACTATTAATTTATTAGTTAAATTATTTAACCATTTTAAAAATTAAAAAAAATAGAAAAAAAATTTCAGTTCGATCAGCAGTTAAGCCGATCGGACTAGCTGACCTAGAAGTCAGACCCAATTCCGAATCGACCTCCGGGTCGTTTATGATAACAATGTAAAAAAACCATACCAGACAAGCTGATCAGTCAAGCGTACGCTAGCCACTTGTTGCAAAGCTTCTTTCCACCTGGTCACTTTGTCCGAACCAAACACGGTCTGAAACCGAGCGCAGGCTTTCCCAAATGTCCCGACCGGCCCCCGCCCTCCAACTTGAGAACGACTTACGTCATAGATTATCGGCACCACTTTAAGACCCACTTCGCTTCTACGCTGCATGATGTCCGCTAGCTCATCCAAGCACCATTCTGAAAAGGCATAGCCTCCGGACAGCACGACGACTGCAATCCGCGACCGGGCAATGGCTTGAACCGACTCCTCCCTTGTACTACGCCCTCTAATCTCCTCCTCCTCATTGTCGTCACTGAACACGACTATCCCTTTCTGGGTCAACGCAAAGTGGAGAGCAGCCACGTAAGCATCACTCGTACCCCCGCGCTTGTAGCTGAGGTAGACATGGTGCTCTCTTGTAGCTGAGGATGTAGTTGAAACCGGGGAAGACATCGGAGAGGAGAGTTTCTGCGATTTGCTTGCCATATCCATGGAAAGCCGGTGAGGAGGCCAACCAGATCTCGGAAATATGAAGTTTCGGAGGCAGTTCTACCGCGTAAACTACATGCTTTACTCTCTCTTTTTGGGTTCTAGTTGGGAAATAGGAAGTTTCCGAGGCAGCTCTACCGCGTAAACTACCTATTTTACTCTCGCTCTATTATTTTTTTTATTTAATTTTTTGGGTTCTAGTCGGGAAATAGGAAGTTTCCGAGGTAGCTTTACCGCGTAAACTACCTATTTTACTATCTTTTTAGGGGAACCTATTTTATTTCTTATTGACATTGCAAACGGGAAGACTTTCGAATAACATAATTATGTCCCTCCAAATTTGCTAAAATGTAATTTTCAAATCTCGCTAAAATTGAAAATTGATCAAACACTGGTCTCAGAGTAGAAAGATGAAAATATAGTATCGAGAATAATAAGGACTAAAGAGAGATATCATTAAACACAATGAAACAGACAATAATTTGCCCCCACGAAAAAAGCAAGTAACATCATAAGAGCACGAAAAAGCAAGACAAATCAAAAGTTAGTGGGTGTTTGGTTTGGCTGTTAGGATCAATGGTTGGCTGTTAGATATCTATCAGCCAACTTTTTAGTGTTTGGTGAATTAAAAAAATTTAGCGGTTGGAACCCAAACGCAAATTTTTCCAACAGCTAGAATGTATAGCTGATGGCTGTTACAATATCAAATTACTAAATAACCTTTAATTAAGATAATTCTTAATTAAATATTAAATTAAGAGGGACATTTTTTTAATTGGTAAAGAAATAAAAATAAATACTAAATATTACTATATTAAATATTAAATTAAGAGTGACACTTTTTTATTGGCAAAAATATAGAAATAAATACTAAATATTACTATATTAAATATTAAATTAAGAGAGATATTTTTTTAATTGGTGGGAGTATAAAGATAAATAATATGTACTATATTAAATATTAAATTAAGAGAGACACTTTTTTAATTGGCGAAAGTATAAAGATAAATAATATGTATTATATTAAATATTAAAGAATGATGTTTATTAGTCAATTACCCTTATAAGTAATTTTATAACTCAACAGTAACAGCCAATGCTAATTTACCAAACACTTTTGCAAAAATCGGGTATCAGCTATCAACTTAGTACTATCAGCCAACAGCTGATCAGCTGATCGCCAACAGTTAACAGCTAAATTTCATCAGCCGTACCAAACAGACCCTTAATTAGCGACGCATAATTAAATCAGAAAACAACTCGATCATATCTAGTTTCCAATTTTCATTGTCTATATACTGTGTTCTGTTGACAATTTCTCAATGTTGAAGTATAAAAATATTGAAGCTTTTATATCCGCTTATTATCCTATATGTGATGGAGATATATATCTATAATAAGATATCAATCACAAAATAGTGTCTTAAAAATATTTTTAATTTGTAAAATATATAAAAATATATTTATTTATTATAAAATATTACTTTATACAAGAATTGAGACCTACAACTAAAATTTTATGAAAAAATATCAGTTATTACGATAGAAAAATTAGCATATTTTTACACTGATCTCTATTAGAGAAACTCTCAATTTGAGGAGTTCACTATTCACTTAATTAGTAGTACTCTCAACATATAAGCTCATCACATATAACTTTATAGAGCATGGTAGATATTTTTCTTAAAGAAGGTCTATTTGACGGAAAATAACTGGGTAATTGTTTTATCTGTACGAAAATTGTTGATTTTTTTTCGTTAGTTAATTTAAAAAAACTACAAAAATAATTGCATTTTCGGTCCAAAGCTGCAATATTTGTTGAATTTTTTACCAAAATAGTGCGAAATTACAAATATTTTAGCGGGCCTCCGAGGAAATTGGTGCTAGGAGAATGTACGCTCCCGTACAGATCAATGGATTTCCTGCATTTGGTTCAAACAAGTGAAGGAGAATGAAGGGTAAAACATAGCAACAAAAGAAATAAAAACATAATGGTGATGGACCTGTAACTTTGAGGCCAAGAAGGGTTGTAAGAACCGGTCTGTTGCCGATCACCGGAGAAAGATTCATCGGAATCTGATTCGTTCTCCGAGTAATCTTCCCCGTCACAGTCTCTTTTGATCTCCTTCTCTTCGTCTTCGTCTTCGTCGCTGTCTATGTAAATGCTCTTTTCTGATGCAGAGTTCTTCATTTTTGCACTCTGTTTCTTAAAACCACCTGCCAATAACTATGATAACAAGTTATTTCTCAATGATATGTTAATATTGACAAATTCCTAATCTAAATGCTGGCTGTCTAATATATATATATATTCTCTAACTAAGATCTGAAATAGAAATCAGAGTTACTCCTTTTGCAACTGGGTTGGTTGGTTGGTTGTAGAAAGGAACAGAAGAGCGAAGAGAGGAAGTAGGGCAATATAAGGAAATAATATAAAATGTTTTTTAAGGAAGGAACTAGAAAAGAAGATTGCATGGATGACCTTGTTTTGGAAAGACAAATAGATGCATTGAGTATATTCTACAAACTGGATCCTTAAACAAAATTGCTTAACCAAAAAAAGAAAATTCAGTCAAGCCCTAAACAAATTGTTTCCCGTTAAAAAAAAGTTGTATATTTTCTAAACTATATAGTATTTAAATATTTAAAGTTTAAAAATTACAATTATAATATTCCTTGATCTAATCGACTATCTCTATAGATTAACACAAGCATTTTCTAGCGTATTTTTATTCTCGTTCATACGTATTCAAATATATATATATATATATATATATATATATATATATATATATAT